>PPHD01007285.1:0-23289 GCA_002909625.1 Bambusicola thoracicus
TTAAGTGAATTTTATATCAGAAATAAAGTCTAGGTATTATGATGGAAATAAAACTGAAAATAGTTAAAATCCTGGCTGTATTCAAGAAAATGGCAAAGTTCCCAGTGTATTTTAAAAGCAGCAGGCTAAAATCTGCTTTCACTAGCCAGGGGAAAAGGAAGCAGAAAGTGTGATTTTTAGATTTGTTATGGATTTATTGATGCTAAGGGGAGTAGATTTTGGCTTTATAGCTTAATGTTATGCTGGAGAAAGCCAGCATTTCCCATTTGTATTATCTTCTTTTTACATTCTCTTATTCAGTTCCGGCAGTGTCTTAACAGCAGAATGAAAATTGGTAACAGGCATTTAATACATCAAGATTGACAAAATATAAAATTGGAATGTGGAAAGAAAAATGTAATGAAATGTATGTTTGTATCCATGTGCCCAACCATGGTAATGAGACAGGAAAAGCAGAAAAGAAAGAAAATGGCCATAAAGTAGTAAAGATGAGGTGCAGGTTGACTCCATTTATGGCATGGAGGAAAATGATACAGAGATTCAGAAAGGGGTCACAAAAAATAAAGGCAAATGGGGTCTCCAGAGCTCTATTTGTGTCAATGCCTTTTAGTGATCCAGCTGAACACACAATTTCTGCTTCAAATACTACATAATATTTAATTTCAATCAATAGATC
Source organism: Bambusicola thoracicus (assembly GCA_002909625.1). Classification (NCBI taxonomy): domain Eukaryota; kingdom Metazoa; phylum Chordata; class Aves; order Galliformes; family Phasianidae; genus Bambusicola; species Bambusicola thoracicus. Next base: position 677 of record PPHD01007285.1, read on the forward strand.
TATGGTTATAAATCTAATCTTGTAAAAGCTCTAAGTCACTGGGGTGAGTGACATAGCAGGAGCAATAGCTACTTCTGTGGGTACATTAACATCAACCTGTCTACCTTTGTCTTTCTTCCTCTTCTCTGTAGTACGTGAATCTTCCTTGAACAATATTATTTTCCTCATTTTTTTTTCCTAGAAGAGAAAGTTCATTTTTCCATTTTAGTCCTTCCTTATTCTTGCAATGACTGCAGTGATTATTTTGTAAATTGATCTAGAAATTCCTTATCTCTGTGAATGTGCAGAATAAATAACCTGATGCAGTCCACTGTGGTTAGGGTTTGCTTCTATTTTCAGAGCTATTTCCTTCATAGGAAAGTTTTCAAACAAGTGCCAGAAGGTACAGCATCTATAGCAGCAGTTCTTGATATGTCGTATGCTTTCCTTTATGCTGTCTTTGTCAAAATTAAGCTCTCGAATCATCTGAAGTCTTCTGATGAAGATATTAATCTATTCAGCAGGTGGAAAGAACCAAATGCTCCAAGTTGTCACGTAAATTTTTCAAGGTAATAACCTTGCACCAGAGTTTTAAACTTACTTAGGAATGTGAACTTGTAATAACAGTCTTGGTCAGGTCTTAAGTGCTATGGTAAGAGAGAAAAGGACTAAGGACTCCTCATTACAAAAAGATTAAAACATCTGATGTAGCCTGGACAATGAATACTGCAGAAGTAGTTTTCTGCTAGAGTTGGGCATGATTTCAACAGTAGTTCAATGATTGGCTTTTTTGTGCTGTAGAGTCAGAAGGCCAATACATAAGAGAAAACAGAGATTATATGGACCTAGAAGCTAGATCCCGATTCTGACAGAGATTCATCATTGTTTTTTCCCAGGCCTACAAATAACTACACTTGTGTAGTGAGGAGAAATAACCACTGGTGATATAGCACATCTTTTATCACTTCCAACTTTTACTTGAGAGGAGAGATTTTAGACAAGCTTTCAGAAGGTCTCAGAAACTCTTTCATAAAGCCATAAATCAGAGCTTGATGTCCTTGTGCATTTACTCAGCATGTGAGCTGTGTATGCACTCAATTACTCTGGTAGGAAAGACTTGTAGAAAGTGATTTTTTTTGTTACATTTAATCATATAGGACAGAAAAAAGGTATTTTCAACATACCATGCTGTCTTCAGTCTGAAAATGTTTCTTTCTTCTGTTGTAGCCCAGAAAAGCAACTTGTGTCCCCCCCATCTGCTAATAGAAGGTCCCATTTGCCTTCTCATAGAATGGTTTGGGTTGAAAGGGAGCTCAAGGATCATTAAGTTCCAACCTCTGTGCCACAGGCAGGATTGCCGTCCACTAGATCAAGTTCTAGATCAGACTGCCCAGGGGCTGATCCGACCTGGCCTTCTGGCAGCTCTTTTTTTTTTTTTCTTTTCCAAACTATAATAATTAATTTGTATTAATTAACTTATAAATAAACGTTTTCCCTATATCCTTGTAGCAATTCCTCCTTAGCGATGTGATGCTAACCTAAAGCCGTAGTACTAGAAAAAGGTTTTGAACCCAGGTGAACAGCAGAGGGCAGTGTAAGCTCAACATTGCAACCCTGTAGTGCCTGGGAACATTGGAAAGCCAATGCAGTATTTTGCATGCAAATAGCACAAGCCTTGGATAAATAAGTTTAGCATGCACTGCTAACAGCAAATATGGGAGAATTTCCAGGAAAATTGTTGGTTGGAGAAGTGGTTATTTAATTGTATTGAATTTTTTGGATTCTAAAGAGATGAAACATGGTGTGTTCCTTTGCTTGTGCTTTATTATGATATATTATGATACCTTAAGAGATAGCAACAGCTGGTAGATTTTTACAAAATGAACAGAAAGAAGAAAACAGTGGCAAGAAAACAAATCCAACATTGTTCTTGTCTCTCCTTCATGCACTTCAGGTTAATAAAACTTAAAAGAACTAGGAACAAATTCTACTTAAAGTGATTTATTTATGTGCACATATATCTATATATTCTTTTCTAGTAGTAGTGCAGTTATTGTTCTCTTCAGCATTTCTGGAACTATACAATGTCTTTTCAGGGCACAAGGTAAAGATGAATCTTGGGTCATGAATAGTTGCCTGAGAAGGGCATTCTCCAAGAAAGATAGTTCAAACTCTGATTCTGCTTCTACATGAAACAAAATACAGACTTTTTCTCAATTTCTAATGCTCATCTGAGAGCTCATTAAAAATATTTTCCCATTTGCAAGTGTCTGCTTGTATAAGTCTCAAAGTCTTGCGCTAGCTCTACAGTAATCATTCAGTGCAGAACAGGAACCAACAACCCAAACCACATTAAAATAGGTGCCTGATGTACCTCTCAGTGTTGTTCCATAGCTCATCAGTTTTCCACAACTTGTTACTTCTTTCATAGTTCTGGCGTGTGGAGCCCACCCAACAAACCTTCTCTTCTGGTCTTCTAGTACTGCATCTTCAGTTCAGTCTGACCTTGACTTTTCATTACTTCTTGTTATTTGAATAGGTAGTTGTGCTGTTTTGCTGTGTTACGCCTATATAAATTAGGTGTTCAATTACAGTAAAAGAAAATGCTTCTGGTGGTATATGTACAGATAAATGGGTACGTACACATTGTTGTCCAGCTTAAAAACCTAACTCTTCTACCTCTCTACCTCTGTGAATTCAGAAGATTAAAACAGTCTGATGGATGACACTCATTCTTCTAAAGACACTTTCCAGTGATTACAATGACTACCGATGATGGCACCAGTAGACAAAGGAAGGTAAAACTGATGTCAAGCACCTGGACTTCTGCAGCGTCTTTGGTATGGTCCCTCATCACATTTTTAATTCCAAATTGGAAAGATATGGATTTAAAGGGTGGACTGTTATTCCTAGCATTTATTTTTAAAGAAAATTTCACTGTTTAGAACAGATGAGGGTTAATATGAACAACTATTCTGAATTTATTCTCCAGACATTTAAAAGGCTTCGCAATTCAAGTGGACATTAACTTCCTGCTGCTATAGTAATTCATCTTCCATCCTGAATAACATGTTTAATCATGCCATAACAACAACAGCCAGCAGTGTGTTGACTAACGGTGCTTCAGCCTGCCTGCTGCTTAGGGGCTGATTACACTGGTGCATCAAGACAGGCATGGGAACAGGTTTATACAGCAACCAGAAACTTTATTAACATACAGATGCTCTGGCTCCTCTGCTTTCTAAAGTTGTCACCTATCAGTTACTAAAATGCAGACAACACAGATGTTAAAATAACTCAATGAATATATAATGCAGTGTATGATATTTGTTGTTGTTTTCAAAGCTGTTTGCAACAGTGGACAAGGAATTCAGGTCTAAGATTTGAGAGGATCGGCTTCTTGGTTTCTAATAAAATATAGAAGAGTTAAGATATTGAGGTAAGTATTGACATATCAATATTTAATAAGTATAGATTATATATATATATAAAGAAAATTATGTAATTCATGTTAACAGTACAATAACAGCATTTCATTTCACTGCTGGGTACTTCTTTAGATTTGAAATATATGCAGATCAAGCAATGAATCTCTTTCAACACCGAGAGTCCTTATACATGGATACTTAAGGGGCATTCAAAGTTAACATCTAATGACACTGCAATCCTACTGACGCTAGGAGTGGTCTCTTTTTTCCCCAGTAAAAGCTATATTTTGTTTCTTTACATAAAAATTAATAGTTTGTACACTGGTAAGTGAACTGGGGAGTTCATGGGTTAAAATCTGAGTTTTTTATCAGGATAGAGGAATGGCTGCTCTGCTAAGAGCAGGTGGCTGTTGTCCATTTTCCACAAAGACAGGCTATAAGTGTGGTAAAAAACTCTTAGTGTAATATTGTAACCATGGTGTTAAAACAAGCTGCCACTGCTGTTATTCCCCTACAAGTAAAGGTGTAAAAGGCTCTGAAGCGTGGTTAGAGTTTGCATTGAAAGAATGGCAAAACTGCTTCAAAATTCTGCCTGTAAATTAATCTGTAGCAAAGGTATTAATGGAGTGTCAATCATAGGAGAAAAGGTAGTGGAGCAGGAGCAGGGTGAGGGATTTCTCTTTGCAGGAAGGTCACTCTGGACATTCTGATAGGGGGGCACAGCAAAATGGGAGTCCCACGTGGAAAATAGATACTGTCATATCAAACCTACTATATAAGAAACAATGAAGTCTCTATGTCCTTTCCCTCGTGGCATTGTTGAATGCCTGGCTGTCTATTACCATTGCAATGAGCTACATCTTGTATTGATCTGAGTACAGCCAAGCATTGAACATATACCTACAGTTCTATTCTTCATCCACAAGTCTACTGGCAGGACATACTCAGACACCTTTGGGAATGCTGGAAGGCCTACGTGCTCCCTGGAGACCAAACACAATGCTATGCTCTCTGTAGGTATAATAACAGATTATTAGATGAAGCATTGGAAATAAAGTGTGAGAATAAAAAACTAGGCAAGGCATACTAAAAATACATTAGCCGTATCTGGGTTGATCAAATAGCACACACCTCTGAACAGCCGGTAGGCAGCTCATATTTTTATAGCATGATTTCTCAGCCCTTAAGCGCTTTTCAGCGTCACCTGTGTGAGACAGGCCTTTCAGAGAGCTCTTACTGCCATTCAGTGGCCATTATTGTCCATTAGCAAGAGGAAAAAGCCCAAGAACTGTCGAGTTGTATCCAGCCATGCCTCTGTTCCTTGCCTCATAACAAACCAGAGAAAAGTTGCAACTTGCTTGTTGAAGTGTTAAAGCAGACACCTTATACTGGGAAAAGGAGCAGCTTGCCCTTTATCAGTGAACAATAAATGCTTAACAAATATACACTTATTTCCGTTTCTTTCTCTGTTCTGGAAGGTATCTATCATTTCTAAGCAATTTGCATGCCTCAAGTATCTGCTATGAAGCCATGGTTTTCAATGTGTTTCAGCCAAAATTCTTCTGAAGTACAAATGATTCATTCAAAAAGGCCAATTAAATAAAAAAAAGTTGAATTTAGACCACCTCAATCAGTATTTTAACTGTCAAGCTATTCAGTTCTGGATAATGTAGCTCCATTTCCTTTGAGTATCTATGAAGCCAGGAAGCATCACGATGGCATTAAAATGCAGGAGGTGCTGGAAAAATACTTAAAAGTCAGTTTATTTCAAAAGCTTCGCTATTGTTCTGAAATGAACCTTTGTAGTTTGCCATTCCTCAAGATACTGATTCTTTCATCATGTCAAATTGGTAACTTTGAATCCAATGCATAACCACAGTACCGCTATGCAGAAGATAGAGAAATGAATATGTGTTAATATCTAATATTTCAAGTGAGAAGTAAACCATGATGACATTAACGATGTTTAGAAGCCATTGGAAGTAGGGCTAGTTGAATAGGTGACGGCAAGTATGATATTGCCATGGAAAGATGGAATTCAAAGATTTTGTCATTCAAAAAGCAAAAGAAGACCACTGCCATGTAGGAGTGCTGGATGTACCTGTGGGCACTGTTTGAAATGCTGGGGGTGAATGAGAAAGGAAATGGGAACCCCTGCCTTGGCAGCAGTGAATGCAAAAAGCACCATTCAGAGAGAGAATGAAACAATCACAACAAGAAATTCAGTAGTATGTAAAAGCAGCCCTGGTGCACTCCCTTAAGGTCTTCAGATTGTTTTCCCAGTGTGCCATTAGATTGATCATATTGCATTTAGGCTGTCACTTCAAATACGATAAAGCATGCCCTAATTTGACTTACCAGTGCAGAAGCAACATGCCTCAGAAGACAGAGGAGAATAGTAGATAAGCAGAAATACATTCTCTGAAGGCTTCCTGAGCTTTGGGTGCTTGTCACTGCTTCCTTCAAGCTTGTAAGCAACGAGGGATGGTAAAACAAAATACTTAAGCTTAGTCCTCTCTTGTCAAAACATAATGGAATCTTTGCTACTAGAGCAAGAATCTTCTGGGAAGTCTAAATGTTGACCTGTGGGAGTAAGTAGCAGCAGAGAAAGGAATGCAAAACCAGAGAGCACTTTAAGCTCAACAGGGACACTGTAGCTTTATGGAGCTGAATACTGAAATCCAAGACAAGTAAAGAACTCAATTGAGTTTTTATTTGCCAGTTACAGGAATATAACTGTAGAAATTACCGGAAATTATCAGTTATAATGTATAAACATATAATCGAAATCAGGAGGAATTTAGAAGTATTTTATAGCAGCACGACAGGATCCAGGATCCTCACTGGTGGTTGATTTCTTTCATCTCTGTCAATCTCCTGCTAGCTGATAAGCAGGGTATTTTTGCTTGATCAGTTGCTACTGTAATAAAATCTGGCATGTAAGTTCATGCTTATATTCTGCTGTGAAGTACCAGTATGTCTAGAACTGCCAGTGATTCGTTGTTGTCATCTGGGAGTAAAAATGTCCGGGAACACACAAGACAATCCAAATACTCTTCTTAATTTCATTGCTTTCATTTCTAACACAAGCAAAGAATTATTGTATTTATCAAAGGAAAAACAAAATTGTAAAATAGGAGGACCCTATTTAGTCAGCTCACTAAAGATCAAATTAAGATTCTTGTGGCTATTACTGACTTTAGACATAAGCAAAGTACTACATCATAATCTTGTATACTCCTCATGATACTTATAATTGCCTTAGCTAATGCATGCTTGATTACAAAGGTATTTTACTTGAGCTTCCCTAGCTGAATATAGGAACTAAGGACCACTAAAGGCTGAGTTAGGAAAAAGGATTATTGAGTTTGACAGTAGAAGTAGTCAGGGTAGGATTCTGTGGCAGCAGAAGCAAATCCAATTGGCTGTGCAATACAACTGTGTGTGACATACACAATGAGAGGTTTGAAAATGCCCAGGAAGATGCCATTCTCAGCAGCAATTTACAGTCCCTAAGTCAAAATTACCTGTTAAGGGAAAAGGCTGTCATTTTACCCCTCAGTGTGCAGCATTGATCATTTTTTGGGAAATAGTAACATGAAAACTGCTTATCTGATCACTTTGGAACCACACCACCATTGTAGTAGCAGCCAAAGTGATGACAGTTTTCAAACCCATTCTTGCACTGTGGATATTCTTGTTCTTCTGTTTGGATATTCCTGTTGCAAATGAATGCAATTCTGTAAGGGAAAGAAAAGGAGCAGTAGCTTTAAAGCACATGTAAACTGCATGAAATCTCTTGTTGTGGAGAGAGAAGCAGGCTCACAGAGGCAGCAACGGGCCACCAGCCATCCAACCGAGCTGGTCAGTTGATCAGTGCTCCTGCTGATGCTGAGCACTACCTGGGAAGGATGCCATATGCAGCCAGCAGTGTCTGCAGAGCTGCTGCTGGTTGTGCCACATTTGTTTGCTTTGGAAAATGCAATAACACTGCAGGGAAATATCCTTGGCAAGCTAACTTGACCTTTTGGTGTATTAGCAAATAAAGATAGATCTGATGTAAAAATCTCACGATTTCCAGTTGTCTCATGCTCACTGACTCTGGTACGAGCACTTCTGCTGGCTGACTTGGGACTGAGAGCTTCCAATGATCTCCATGGCTCATTGCTGCTTTCAGCTCACTGAGATGCTCCAGTGAAATGTGACCTAGCTCTTGTGGCTGCTGCTGCTAATCCTCTGAGATCCCTGCTGCTTAGTGCAGCAGCACCTGTTAGCCTCTGCTGGGCCTCCTTCTGTAGATGATGTCAATGAGCTGAAGCAACCTCAGCCCTAGCTGCTTGGTGTTTATGATTTTGGAAGCAAATGAAGGAAATGGTGAATTGTCGCAGACATCAAACTTGGATCTTTGCCAGATGATAAATGATGAAGACAAGCCGTACAATTCCAGAGACCGATTCTCTTCTAAAATGGCAGGACACTCCAGGGCTAGCCCAAAGCATAGACGAGCCCATTTTACATAGCTGCTGCTGGTATCTACCTGAGCCAAGAAACTCAACCTGAGGTAAGTGCCAGAAGTGTTAGGTGTGCTGTCCAGGACTGTAGGTAGCTACAGGGTCTTCATCCATTTCCATTTTTTTTTTCCCAATGGAGTCAAAGAAATACTATCTAAAGGTCTGATTCTTTTCAACATTCAAAAATTAGAAAATAATTAGTAGGTGGTGGGAAACAATCTTCTGATGATCCCTCTTTTCCCTTAGGGCCTCTGAAAGTCTAGTGCTTTCTATAAACTTATAAAAGTTAACATCCTTCTGTTCAAGGAATGTTTGGAGGTTGTGTTGAGGGACATGGTTTAGTGAGAACCATTGGTGATGGGTGAATGGTTGGACTGGATGATCCCATGGGTCTTTTCCAACCTTTGTGATTCTATGATTCTATGATTCTATGGAAAGCAATTTGAAAATGCTGATCTAGCTTGGGGTGACCGTTTGCTTCAAACGTTCAACTTGGACATCCCCACATTATGCTAATTCCAATCTTACTTTCTTTAAGTTGCACTCACTGCGATTCAACATAAATGCTACCCTATGTACTGCACAGTTTATTTTTCCTCATAGGCCTTAAATACAATGTCTGCTTCAAGTTCTTGCAAAAGGAGGCCCAGACTCAATAAAAGTGTACTACTGAGTACAAGTACCAAATTAAGTCAGAATGACTTCATTTTCACAAAGCATTTGTTTTAATTAAAAAAAAAAAAAAAAGCCATTGGATTAGGGCTTTTTCCACATACAGTATTTCTTGTTCCATACTGTCATTTATTTTTCATAAATATAAACATGTCTGGGAATGAAGAATTGTAACCCTGTCACTGACGTTGGTTTTGCAATCACCACTTCAGTGTGAAAAATGACAACTAGATTCCATACGTGTAGTTGATTGATCTTAAATTTTCATATACTAGTCTTTAAGAGAAAGCAAGAAATTTGCCCTCATTCATCTGTTATCCCAGGGACCCAGATTCACTTGGTTTAAAACAAAGTCGCAAAGATGAACAAGGAACAGATATTTCACAAAGTTTTGAATGAATAAACAAATAAATGCAGTTAATTTCTATTCAAGAAGCTTGGGTTTTACACTGCTGCCTGTTCCTATCATCCCATGGAAATCAAGGTCATTCTGTTGTCTGCCCCAGCCAAAAAGCCAGTCCCTTTTTCTCCCCAGTGGTTTCCGTTGTTCTGGTGTAACGAGCAAGAGTCTGAGCTTGGTGACAAAGGTGACTCTCCCGTGTGGCAGTTCAGAAGAAGGATGAGCTGATGATCAGTGACCCAGCAAAGATGTTTCTCTGTTGCAGATTACTCAAGTGTTTCAGAGAACAATGTTGTGATATTCCTTAGCAGATGAAAACCACCCCCACTGTGAACTTCATCTGCTACCTCCAGTTGCTGTTTAGTTAAAGAGCTGCTATCTGATGTCTCACAACTGCAGCTGGCATTTAAATGATGTAAAAACAGACTTAAAATCTCATGTTTATTTCAACCTTGTATGAGAACTGTTGAATCATGGCCTGAACTTCTGATTGATCACCTGAGGTGAGCACTGAGTCAGCTGCAGGGGCACAGGTGAACGCAATTCACCTGAGTGACCGGAAGGGGTGGAGCCTGGCTGCACTTCTCCTACACCCCATTTAAGGGCTGACTCCCAAGGAGGAAAGGTCTCTAGCTGGAGATCACTCTTCTTGGAGCCCTTCCATGAGCCTAGGACATGGGTAAGCTCTTTATTTCATTTCTCCTTTGTAATGCGATAATCTCTCTGGTCCAATACCTGTTTGTCATACACAACTTCCTCACTTTTATGGATTTGCAGTTTAGTGAATATAGTTTCATACCTGTTCCTCTTGCCATTTTCTCTTTTCTATACCTCAAATTCCTTCCACCTTGGATTTAACCACTGAAATCATCTTAGGTCTACACTAGAATAAGTCAGGAGTATTTAACAGGCTGAGAATCAAAATTCTGTTCTCATGTTGCTCTGATCTTGCAGTGCAAATTATCCTGGAAAATGTAGTAGAAGACTGCTGAAAATGGAAATTAAAGGAAGTTATTAGAAGAATTTGCACTCAGAATATCACAATAATATGTGAAGAAAATGTGTAACTAAGATGAAAATTAAGAGCAAATTGATCCCATGGGTCAGTCCTTCAGCTGATGTGCCTGTACCACATGTCACAACAAATGTCTTTCATAAGGAGATAATTTGATAGATCTTTAGTGGGCAAGCTATGTTCCTGCTACTGTAATGCCAGTAAATTCTCCCCCAGACTCCTCCTGACAAGTGTGCTGCTGGCTCCCATGCTCCGGCTGTGAAGCATATAGCCTTCCAGAAAGGAATCAGCAGAGGCTGGCTGGGAGGAAGGGGATGAGCTGCAAGAAGCTCTGTGCATAGCTGTTCTCAGACTCACTGAACTACTCTGGATGCTCTCTTTCAGGAGATCAGAAAGATGTGGGAGAAAATTGCCCCTTACCCCATCCCTGCAGGTGCTCAAGGCTGGGTTGGATGGGGGCTCTCAGCACCTGAGCTGGTGGGGGGCAGCCCTGCCTGTGGGGCTGGGTGGGCTTTGAGGTCCCTTCCAACCCAAACCATTCTGTGATTCAATGATTCTTATAGAATTGGTTATGGAAATGGCAGGCCATTGCTTCTGAGTGAAACTTGCAGGATGTGTGCAGTGCTACTGGTAGAGGATTCAAGACAAGGAGACCACTTTGCAGGCACTGAAATGGTACATGAACTATGTGCTCCAGGGGACTTCTGGACAGCTCCACAAGCATTTATTCCGATTGCTGGTGAGTGTGTGACTGATGTCAAGGACTGGGCTTGCATCATTTTGCCTAACTATGCCAGTAGATGTGAACAAAACAGGCAGCTGATGTTAGCCTTTTTAATGCCCAGCTCTCATTAACAAGGCAGCCTAACAGTTGCCCTTTCTTCCTGCTTGCCAGCCAGCCCCTGCTCTAGTACAGCAGCACTTTCCTTTCTCCTGGCCACATGCTGTAGTTCTCTACAATTTTGTTATAAAGTGCTTAGAGGCTGGGACTGCTTAATTTGCTCTCTAACCTTTTTATTTTGATTTCTGCTATGCCTTTTTTTCTTTGTGAGTCAAACTCCTGTGAGAAAGGCATTCAAAATGTGAAATGTGAAAGCACTATGAAAGCTCTAGTTGTGCAACATGTTATTCCTCCTGTATGCAGTCTGGAAATGTTGTTAGCTACAAAGACTAGAAGGGAATTTCAAATGTGCCATTTGCCATTCTACCTCTTAAAAAAATTTTCTCCCCTCAGAAACCACTGTACTGAAGCCAAAGCCAGATACCAGCTTGATGATATTACAGGGTGTTCTTGTAGTTAACAACACAAAACAAATCCCAGCTGTCTTTGGCTGCAGCTCAAAAGGCCAGATGCCCTGTTATCTCTTGGCTGGATGCAGGCAGGTCTTGGGTTAAGTTGGAAACTGTGCTTGGTTCATACAAACACATTGTAACTACGCAGTTATCACAGAGCCATGACAGATTTCGGTTTTCTAGTGTGCTTGTTGATTTCTCAGGCAGGGTCTGTTATTTCCAGATACAGGAACCAGTGGAGCACTAAATATGTGACCACAGATGGGTGGGGAAAACAGCACTGTGTTTATGTGCATTTTGGCAAGTGTATCCATGTTAATATCTTTTGCTAGCAGAGTTCAAAAACTTCAGGAAGTATTGTCAAAAAAAAAAGACATCTGTGGCATATCTAGTAGCATCCATAATAAGTGGTCTGGTTACCTTCCAGTGTGAGCACACAATTCCACATTTACCTGCAAAGCCTTACAGCATCACTCATACAGCTAGTTGTGGACCATGTGGCAGTAAGTCACTCTTGCAGTTGCATGCCATGTGGAGTAATAAAGAAGGTAAATGGCCACAGGGAAGAGAACTGCTGGGTTTATGTCTTTCCAAAGCCACTGAGTATGGAATCAGGAGAGTCCTGCTCTCTGCCATTAGCTCTGCGTACACACAGCTGCAGTCCCCATCAGTGCTCACAAGTAAAGGGAGACCAGGCTCTACATTTCCTCTTTCAGGGATAATGTGGCTACTTCTTGTAGTAGCCAAACAGCTTCTGTTAGCTGGGTTTTTCTTTGCTTCCTTAAGCATAATTGTAATGGGGAAGGCATGGTGGTAATGAATTACATAAAAAAAAAAAAAACACTGAGTTACCACTGAGGAATTTCACTGTTCCAGAGACAAACAAATGTTATGGATTCATACCTTGTGTAACTTGCAAATAATAAAACTGATTAATGCTTTTTGCAAAAGATAATAAGTTGTCTCTTTTTTTTCATTAATAATGAAGCAATTTATACAGGCTTGAGCTTGGAAATACTATTTAATTACTTCTATTATAGTGACATATTATTCATCTTTTGACAGTTTATGGTCTGGCCTGGTTCCGTGACTAGTGGGGTGGAGGGATTCCACAGAATCTGTGTCTCCAGGAAGGGAAACCTAGGGGACCCCAAAATAATTAAAAACAGCAGCAATGATCTGAGGAGAAGCAAACTAATTCACTAAATATGCAAGATAACACACTATAATACAATATAAATCAAAAATCTTTGGGAGAAAGATTGTCCAAGAGCCAAAAGGTCTTATGCTAAACTGAAGCCTTATAGACCTTATCTGGTAGGGACTCACAGCCGCAGATTTCTGCAAATATTCCTCTGAGAATTAAGTATTTCCCCACTGTCTTGTTGCTTTCTTTTAAATTAGCTCATTAAACACTAAGGGATTATTCACAGTAGATAAAGAAACAATGTAAGGCACTGCTGAATGTTTACCATCTTGCTCTGTCTACATCTCAACTATAAAATGTTTACAGGGGATGTTGCGCTTAGTAAATCAGAAAACAAACACATCTGCAAGGGGGCAAGCTGGATCTACTCCCCAGCCATCACAGGATGGCTTGGATTGGAAGGGCCCCCAAAGCCCACCCGTCCCCACCCTGTGCCATGGGCAGGGCTGCCCCCCACCCTCTCAGCTGCCCAGGGCCCCATCCAACCTGGCCTTGAGCACCTCCAGGGATGGGGCACCACAGCTTCTCTAGCAGGGCCTCACTGTGCTCTGATTAGAGTTTCTTTCTGACATCTAACCTAAATCTCTCCTCTTTTAGTTTGAAGCCGTTCCCCTTTGTCCTGTCACTATCTGCCCCACAGTCAGTACTTCTCATGCTTGTAAGGTCCCTTCAGGTACTGGGATGCTGCAGTGAGGTCTCCCCAGAGCCTTCTCTTCTGCAAGTTAAACAAGCTCAGCACCCTCAACTTTTCTTCATAGAAAAGATGCTCCAGCCCTCTGAGCATCTTTGTGACCCTTTGTGGAGGAGCAACATCTCCTTTCGGAGAGGGGAGAAGAGGAAAAGCTTACCGTCTTTGGTCCTTACAATTGCTTTGAGGCAAATCATTGCCTGTCTATGAAACTTTTTCTTTTTGAACTTGCTGAATATTAAATTTAAATATTCTTCTCGCAGTTACTGCTGAGTTAGTAAGGAAATGCCACAGGCCAAGAGGCAAGAAGAAAAAGAGCAATAATCTCTTATTAGTTGCTGAGATAGGCTCAAATTTATTAATAAAACTTATTTATCTTTGAAGAAGATAGATGTCAGTTATCTTTGGTTTTTCTCACTAAGAAAGTGTAAATATTTAGACACTTTATAAGCAATCAAGAAAGTTTTCCACCTACCATTTTCAAATACTCTTTTCAAGACAGAGAAATATTTGCCAGCTAGATCTTAGCAGTCTTATTATTTATCACTTAGAAGTGTTGACATCCTGATACGTTAAAGTTTTACTTAACCAATTGGCATAATTAAAACATCTCAGTCAGGGGGCTTAATTTGAAATGTCTCTGAGAGATGGATTAATTGCATATTCTCAGCCTGAAAGTCATGCAGGAGGACTTACTTGGTACTGACCTACTCTGAAATTAGCACTACATTGAAAGCACCTTGCAAGTGCTTTATCAGGGAAGGCAGGGTGGTATTTTTGCTTTGAAGTGGATAACAATTCTACAGTGAAGCAGAGTGATGTGAAAAGGATGCAGATCCTTTTTAATAGCTGAGATATTAACATACGAATGTCATTATGCTATTACTAAGCAGAGATGTCATGGAAGTAATGGACAAAGTATCTTTATAATTGTGAAAGCACACAGGGAATGTTCTTTTGTCATGTCTCCTTTGCCAACAGTCAACTTCTGAAGTTTCTTCTCCCCACCCCCTCCACTCCGGTCCCATCCATCCTGCCTCCTGCAGGAACCCTTTTCTATCAGATGTACTGCTGTAACCTTTTAGGGAACACTTTGCCATTGCAATGATCCCCAATAAAATAACCAATCCTCAAAAGGAAACGTGTTATTTTTAACACGATCTTTTCGTCAGTCTTCAGTAGAAAACCCACCAGAATTGTTGTAAACGTAGGACAGCAAAAGGCAGTATAGGAGAAGGTACAACAGGAACCTCTAAAATGTCTTTTATGGAAAAGAAAGTGTATCATGTAGCTCTAACCTCTAGGTAATGTTAACTTATCAATTAGGGCCAGAACAACCTTCATGTAGTCTGTTTTCTCAGGAAATACCTCCAGTGAAGCCAACCTAGTTGAACTGGTGTGAAAATGGAGCAATTTAAAAATCAAGTGAGATTAGCTTCTAAATGAGATAATCAAGATCCTTCAGCTTAATTATCTCAGGCCATATGTTCAGCCTTAGCCAAGGTAAAATACAGCCACCCTGAGAATTGCTGTGTAAGTGGTTTCTGACCACTTCCATGCTTCACTGGAAAAAGTCTCAGCCCACTGCCAGCAGACAGAATATTCCAAGTTGGAAGGGACCCACAAGGATCATCAGGTCCAACCCCAGGACCACCCAAAATTCAAACCTTGTGTCTAAGAGTACTGTCCAGATGATCCTTGAATTCCAGTAGCCTGGGGCCACGTCCGCTGCCCTGGGGAGCCTATTCCATGCCTGCTGCCCTCTGGTGAAGAATCTTTTCTTGATATCTAGCCTTCAAGAGAGTGCTGGGTTAGCTCTGCATGCATTTATTCCCATGAGTAAATAAAATTGACTTTTGAAGTTATATATTTCATGTTTCATTTTGTTGATCTGGTTTTGAGGAGCCTTCTGGAAACAGACAGTTTTGCAAAAACTGCTGTGGCTTTAGGCCACTAGGGACCTGCTCTCCCCACTGTCCATATCCTTTGCTGTACACTGCTGCCTTCATGCTGGCTCCAGTGCTCATCAGTCTGCAGAGAGACATTTCAGATCATTAACCAAGCAGAAGTGAATTCATTATTCTTTGTAGCTAGACTTGCAGTGCACAGAGAAGGGAAATGAACTGAAATAACTTTCAGAGCTTCAGACTCAATACCCACGGTTCTGCCTTAGTCATACCAGAAATGTGATTATAAGGCATCATTGTAGGTCTGCCTAGAACCACCCAGTGCTCATATCTGAGCTGTTGATAGACTGTTTTGCACAGCACATGTAGAAACAGTGAGCTGTTGTGAATGCACGATCTCTTCGTAATCAAAACTCTTCTAATTAAACACTTAACTTTTCAGCTTAACTGCAGACTTCCTCACTGATACTGGATCATCTTTCAGAGCACTACAAAAATCATACAGCACCAGAGGCTAAGCTCCACAGGCATTCATGAGGAACACACTAACTTGGTAGTGATTCCTTATTTATAATTACTATTGGGACTTGTCATTTAATCTGTCCTAAATTCATTAGTGCTATGTTGACTTTGTATCACCCATGATAATTGCTGAAGATATCATGCAACGCTAAGTCAAAAGTCTTACAGAAACAAGTCTGCTATGCTTACCTTTGAGACAAACTTATCAAGTAACCTTGTAATTTCTTCAAGAATTAACTCCATTAACAGCTGTTCTAATCCAGGATCAATGCCATGGATGACAGACTAATCACTTTTTATATTACCTCATTCAGTCTTGTTGACTATTGACATCATGTCAGTTTTTTGTCAGCCTGGGGAGATTCTTGGTCAGCTGCTGGACGAAGCCTTCCTGAAATCGATGGTTTTAAAATCAGTTTTTATTTATCATCCTCTTGTAGGTGGCAGTTCAGTTAGTACATATTCATCCTGTGCACTTTAATGGGAATGCATCATAGAATCATAGAATCATAGAATGGCCTGGGTCTTTCCCAAATGCAAAACATAGACTTCAATGAAAAATGGGAGTTTCTCTGATATATTTGTGTTCTCCAGGGGTCAGTACTAGGGCCCATCTTGTTTAATATCTTTATTGATGACCTAGATGAGGGGATTGAGTTCACCCTCAGTAACTTTGCAGATGACACCAAGTTGGGAGGAAGTGTTGATCTGCTCAAGAGTAGAAAGGCCCTACAGAGGGATCTGGACAGGCTGGATCGCTGGGCTGAGGCTGATGGGATGAATTTCAACAAAGCCAAGTGCTGGGTCCTGTGCTGTGGCCACAATAGCCCCAGGCAATGCTATAGGTTTGGAGCAGAGTTGCTGGAAGACTGTACAGAGGAAAAGAACCTGGGGGTGTTTGTAAACACTTGGATGAACATGAGCCAGCAATGCGCTCAGGAAGCCAAGAAGGCCAATGGCATCCTAGCTTGTATCAGAAATAGCGCAGCCAGCAGAAGCAGGGAGGCAATATTCCTCTGTACTCAGCATTGGTGAAGCCGCACCTCAGTACTGTGTTCAGTTTTGGGCCCCTCACTACAAGAAACACACTGAGGCACTGGAGCATGATTGTATAATCGTGTGAAACATTCATTTGAGTGCAAGTGTGTCTAGTTTTCCTTCCTCCAGACAAGCACTACAATTTAGTTTCTTCTCCTTTTGGGTGAGATATCACCAAATTACCAATGAACTATGAAAAATGAGCAGCCAAGATAAAGCAGAAAAAATAACTGCAGGGATGACTGCCATCATAGTCTCCAGTCCCAGAAGATCTATGTGGCAGAGCAGGATTATGCTGGCCACGACTGTGAGCAGAGCTGGAGCTAGAGGTTGTGCACTGTCAGATGGAGATCTGTGGGAAACTGGGCTTCCTTATTTCTTGTAGTCATGCATGAGAATCACATAGTTTGCTCGAAAATTGCTTCTTGTACTTGATTTGATAATAATTACTTGGCCATGGAAATCAAGGGGAATTTGTATGACCTCCTGCCATGTTTACTGGGAAGCTGCTTATTTAAACACTACCAGCTCGGTTATTAAGCTAAACCAACATATGCACATTGTATAATAAGCCAGATGAATCACACAAAAGAAGTGCCTTTCTCTCCACTGAATATTAAGGAAAAGTAGACAGTACGCAGACAAGGGTCACAAAAAAATAAAGGACCCCTACCACATACTGCAGTCTATACCTTACTTTAACAATGAGGTCCACGCAGGAGTTAAGACATGGACGAGGGAAACAAAGGCCAGGACATTATAGACACCTGAGGACAAAACAATGGAAATCATTTAGAAACTGTCTTTCTACAGTGCCTTCCATAAGACTCCAGAGGGACTTTGTTGCAGCCTTCCAGTACTTGAAGCAGTACTAATAAGCAGGAAGGAGACTGACTATATACATGAGCATAGGACGTAGGGGAATGGCTTTAAACAAAAAGGGGGAATTTAGGTTAGATTATGGGAAGAAATTATCTACTCAGAGGGCAGTGAGGTACTGGCACAGCTGCCCAGAGAAGCAGTGGTGCCCCATCCCTGGAGGCGCTCAAGGCCAGGTTGGATTGGGCCCTGGGCAGCTGAGCTGGTGGGGGGCAGCCCTGTCCATGGCTGGGGGGGGGGGGGGGGGGGCTTTGAGGGCCCTTCCAACCTAAGACATTCTA
Organism: Bambusicola thoracicus; assembly: GCA_002909625.1. Lineage (NCBI taxonomy): Eukaryota > Metazoa > Chordata > Aves > Galliformes > Phasianidae > Bambusicola > Bambusicola thoracicus. The sequence goes on from PPHD01007285.1 coordinate 18,497, forward strand.
TGATTCTGTGAAAAAATATCCAGTATATGTGTCATAGCTTGATCTATTTTATTCTCCACCAGAAAAAAATACATGGCTCAGAACATACAGGTTGTGAGATTTTACCTATTCCTGACAATAAATGAACACTATATACATAGTAGGTAGTGTAGTTGTAGCAGTCTTTTACATATGTGTGTAGCAGAGCAGTCATTCAGAACAGAGGATGCAGTAATAATGAGCCTACTGGATTACGTCCAAAAAACCCTCAGTATTTCCTTCTGTAAACCCAAGAGGCAGAATACAATGGCTCACAATTATATAAAATAGGCAGGCTCTAGCAGTTTTGTCTTCTAGAGCTGCTTCTAGGTTTCCTGTTGAGAGATGTAATGGCTTATAGCATTAAGAAGACTTATGGATATGTTTCAGTTGATTAGCTTTTACAGTAACAGGAATTCATTTGGTGCCTAAGTATGTATTCTATTTCAGTTGTTATACATCTTGCTGTGATTAGCGCATCTATACTACGCAGAGACTAATATAGTTTGAAACAGCACATTAATCAGCAGACTGCATTTCCTATTACCTGCTTAGGCATGTAATTAATTTTGGAAAGTTTTAACTCATAAATTTAACTTGTAAGTCAAGTGTCTGACTAATATTTTTGTAAAGTATGTTCATTTTTTACACCAAAGAGGAAAGCAAAGTTTCAGAAAAAAAGGAGTGACGTAGGTGTGTTTGACTTAAACCCCTTTTTTCAAGCCTTCTTACCAAGTGATTGGCTGGTACCAGGGGATCTGAAATTTTACGTTCCTCATCCATTTAATGCTGTACTGACTAGTGTATCTGGATACCCTTATTAGTCAATATTTAATTTACACTGAAGGCACTTGACGTTATCCCAACAGTACCTTAATATGCGTGTCAGTGTAATTTACATCTGCTTTTCAATCCCTTTCACACTGCTATAGTGGTGTAAAATAATCTATGTAATATACATGAAAACTTCATGCTACCTAGCCTCAATTGTTTTGTAAGAAAGCAGTAAGTAACTAAGTAGTGTTACTTTACAATTTCAAGTATTTTCATTAGTTTAAAATGCTTTCATGAAAATAAAGAGGGATACCTAATTTATTCCTCAGATTCTACACAGACTGTTAATAATGCAGAAAGGATGAGCCTCCTGCCTCTCAGTTCCCCATCGAGTTGGCAATTCAAATGGGCTCCTGCAGAAGCCTCACAGTGTCAGTAAGTTCTTTATGGTTGATTTTCTTCCAACTTTTTGCAATTTTATCAAATGAAGGGACCAGAACTGCACTCTTCAAGCTGTGGCTAGACCATGGATTCAAGGAATAGCATCATACTGTTTGTCTTATCTGTTCTTTGCCTGAGAACTACTGTCATTTGACCCACATTTTTCACTCCTGTCAAACACTGAGGTGATCTTTTTGATTTTTGCAATTATCATAAACCCAAATTCTTACTTGAAACAAAATTAATAGTCAGCAGAGTGAAGGACTTTCTTGCTTCATTGCAAGTTAGGAGGTGGGAAGAGACAAAACCAGGGCAGCTGAGCCAAACTGGCCAAAGGGATATTCTATGCCATATGACATTGTGCTCAGCAATAACACCTGAGGATGTGGCTGGAGGGGCAGCTGTTGCTCATGTACCTTCTGGGCACTGGCTGGTGGGTCGTAATCAATTGCATTATGCATTACTTCTTTTTCTTTCCTATTAAACTGTCTTTATTTCAAACTACAAATCTTACATTTTTTTCCCCAATTTTCTTTTCCATCCCACCAGTGCAGAAGTAAGCAAATGGCAGTGTGGTGCTTAGTTACCTGCTGGGTTCAGCCACAACAATCATGTTTACCAGGTATTTATAAATCTTAATTCTCAGTAGTTTCTCTTAATTTTCCCACGTGCATACCAGGCTTTTAGGAATGTATTTATTTAGATGAACAACAGAAGTTATTTTGATAGTGTGCTTTGCACACAGGCCACCTTCAGCTTGTGGGCACTCAAGCAGCTCAAAGCAAGAGATGAGCCACCTGTGTTATCAGTTCATGTGCTTCATCCTTGAGTTGCTCCCAGGTGAGATCAGTTTGGCCCAGGCAATTTGTTATCATTGATTTGGTTAAACTGATGCATAATCCCTAACTAAGTCACTATGAGATAAATCCTGTTAAAAGTTCCCTTCAAAGGAGGGCTCTGATATGGGAACATGTTAATCTTTTCTGCAGTGGACTAACACAATTTCTAGCTCGCATCCTTGCTCACTCAGAAATGAGCTGTAACAATATTTAGAATGCTTTCTTTTCTCGGTTTCTAATAATTGTATGATACCTTTCTGGAAACAGCCAATAAGAATTAATTACTTAATCATATCCTTGATGTTGTTAATGTTTTTGGTACTTCTTTTATTCTATTCATAAAGAAATAGTTTTTTTTGGTTTTTTTTTTTTTTAACTTTTTTAATTAAGCTGTGAAAAGTAGTGCCCTATTTAACAAATCCAAATTCAAGATCATGCACCTGTGTCAAGGCAACCCTCACCACCAATACAAGCTGGGGGATGAAAGGATTGAGGTCAGCCCTGATAAAAATGACCTGTTGGTACTGGTAGATGGAAAGATGGACATGAGCCAGAAAAGCACTCTCACAGTCCAGAAAACAAACTGTATTCTGGGCTGCATCAAAAGAAGCGTGGCCAACAGAGCTAGGGAGATGATCCTGCCCTTCTACGCTGCGCTGGTGAGGCCTCACTTGGAGTACTGTGGCCAGATGTGGCGTCCTCAGTACAGGATAGACATGGACCTGGTGGAGTGTATCCAGAGGAGGGCCACAAACATGATCCAAGGGATGTAACACCTCCCCATAGTGGACAGACTGAGAGAGCTGGGGCTGTTCAGCATGGAGAAGAGGAGGCTCTGGGGAAACCTGAGAGTGGTCTTTCAGTTTCTAAAGGGGAGCTACAGGAAAGAAGGGGACAGACTCTTTAGGAGGGTCTGTGGTGATAGAACAAAGGGAAATGGTTTCATGCTTAAAGAGGGGAGATTTAGATTGAATATAAGGAAAAATGTGAGGGTGGTGAGGCACTGAAACAAGTTGTCTAGACAGGTGGTGGATGCCATCCCTGGAGAATTTCAAGGTGTGATGGGATCAGGCCCTGGGCAACCTGATCTAGCTGTGCATGTCTCTGTTCATTGTAGGGGAGCTGAATAGTTGATCTTTCAAGATCCTTTCCAACTGTAAGGATTCTATGATTTATTCTGGATAATGGATATAGCCAGGTGAAAACTCTTATGTATCTGTGGAAAGTGTGGAAGATGAAGGGACATGGCCAACCTCTTTTCAGTGATCTGTAGGACAGGACAAGGGGGAATGGCCATGAACTGAAGCATAGGAAATTCCACACCAATATGAGAAAGAAATTCTTCACAGTAAGGGTGACGGAGCACTGGAACAGTCCAGGTATATTCTCACACAGAGAACTTAGAGAAGAACAAGACCTGGGATGTTCACCACCACCTCATCAGTACGATGGATAATTATTCAGTCACCCAGAGCACTCTTGCTATTGACTTTTAATGGTATGGAAATATGTATATTCAAGTTATATTTGAAACACAGATAACTCTAGCACACAATTGGTATAGAAGGGGAAGAAAAAAGCTGGTTCTCAGCAGGTAATCAAAAATTACGTGATTGACGTTTAATCTTCTGCCTCTTTCTGAACGAATAGAATTTGCTTCGATTGACACAAAAACTCCCTTTGCAAGCAAAAAGCTAGACTAATGTTTTGCGTGCTCAGAAGGTCTTTGATTTTTCCAGTTCTTTCAGTAGTTTTAATATGAGATATTGTTTCTCCTCACAGCTCTATCTTGTTTTCAGAACATTTATTGTATTCTGGTGAAATCAAGTAAACATTTCCAGTAGAACTTCACGCTCAGAATAAAAGATATCATTACCAGTCGTGAAGATAAACGCTTTTTTTCCCTGATCAGCCAGTGGAATCCAGTTCCCCGAGATGAATGGCAATTTTATTTGACTGCTACTGCAATTCTTCAATTTTTACTGCCTATCTTTCATATTTATAGCATCTTGTTGTTTTCATGGAATCTTTTCATAGGGAAGATATTTTCCTTGGCATTTGCAGTAGTATACCAGGAAATTTGTGAGGCCTTGAAGCACTATCACGTGTAAATAAATTGGTCCACATAAGCAGCAAATGTAAACTTTTTAGGATTTTTTTCCAAACTGCTGTATATTGATGGCTGAGAACTGTTTACCTGTTTGTGTGTGTGCTTGTTTTTGAAAAAACCTTTTATATTTCAAAAGATGTTACCCATCTATTATCTCTCCTGCTTTTTTTGAAATGTATTTCTTCAGAAGAATTAGAAGAGACTTTAAGAGTTTCAGCTGAAGAAATGTCAGGCTCTCACAGAAGGGGAATTTAATTAACTGCTATAAGGCAGAAGAACAGACTTGATCTGAAACAAAAAGAATCAATTTAACAATAGGTTTTTTTCTCTTAGGCAGTTAGGACAAAAATAATAATAAAAAAAATCAATGGAATTCTCAGGTCCAGAGGAGGCCCACTAAGATGATCAGAGGGCTGAAGCACCTCTCCTATGAAGAAAGGTTGAGGGAACTGGGATTGTTCAGTTTGGAGAAGAGAAGGCTCTGGGGAGACCTCACTGTGGCCTTCCAGTATTTGAAGGGAGCGTAGAAACAGAAGGGGGAACAGCTGTTTACGTGGGTAGATAGTGATAGGACAAGGGGGAATGGTTTTAAATTGAGACAGGGAAGGTTT
>PPHD01007286.1:0-16922 GCA_002909625.1 Bambusicola thoracicus
AGATGTGGCACTGAGGGATGTGGTTAGTGGGCACCGTGGAGGTGGGTTGATGGTTGCACTGGGTGACCTTAGAGGCCTTTTCCAACTATATGATTCCATTATTCTATGACCTTGGTGCTTGTAGGGCTGCTTCTCTCCCATTTTTCACCCACCTCTCTCCCAGCTGTTCTCACTGCTTTGCTCAGCATCACTCACAGCTCAGCTCTAGCAGTGGCAGGCCCCTGCTGGAGAAGCTGGAGGTGCTGGGCTCTGACAGGAGGCACTGCTGGGCACTGCTCACAGAGGCCTACTCTCAAAACCTTTCTGTGCAAGCAGTGCACTGCATAAATATGGCACTAGCACAAAAAATGACTCAATCTTTCACACAGACTCAGCACCAAAGTGGGCTTTGCCACTTGGAGGACTATGAAGACACCATAATAGGCCATAGCCTGCCTGAAGTGGAGTGTTGCTGCTTTGCAGAGCTGAGTACATTAAAGCTTTTGGAATTGCTTTGTTCATGTGTAATCTAAACTTCTTTACTGTCTGAAACACATGGGTTTATGTAAACTCTGCTGGTAAAGCACACTCTATTGTAAGCTGGTTAGGAAAAACAAACAGTGCCCCTAGCTAAGAAGAGGAAAGTACATCTAGATGAAGTTTAGATAAACCAGTGTCAGAGAAGCACTCTGTAACTGAACAGTCTTGAATTTTGGGATTGATTTTTCAGCTGATTTTTTCCTCGCCTACAGTGAAGTCTTCCTGTTAAAACGTATTTGCCAACTAATTGACCTTAACAAAGCTATTTTGATCACAGATTTAAACAAGAAATCAAAGCCACATTTCCAGGTCTGGAGGGTCAGTGGCAACGTAATTTATTCGATCTTCATCCACTAGACTTAATTTTAGACTTTACATAATTGTTCTTATAAAACAGATCCTACGGAGCAAGGACTCGCCAAGCAACTCTGGGATGTCTCATGAATTTTTATGTAAGTTATTGGAAGTTCAGGGATGTCTTATAAAATGTATGACCTGAAGAAAAATTCTAAATCCGCGATAGTTACCTCAAGCAATGAAGTTCCCCTGCACTGTGAGACTTTTAGGGAAACTAAAAGGGGCTAATACGGACTGCGTATCGATTAGTCCTAATGCTTCTGTGCATTTCATTAGAGCAGGGAACTGAAGATGTTCCTTGCTTCAGGGCTCAGGCTAGGAAGAACATGAACTCTTCAGAAAACAGTGTGGCTGAGCAAGGGCTGTCAGGGCCTCTGATGGCCCTTTGTGTCCCAGACCAGCCCCTCACCCCCGCTCATCCTCCATAGCCCAGCTCAGAAATGTTACCTAACCTTCCTTCATAATTCCCAGTTTCCTCTTGGTAGTGCTTCCTGGAAGCAATGAGACACAGTTCAGGGATTAAACCCCTTTATTGGACCACAAAACATTCATTAATAGTTGCAGTCACGTTTTTGTTCAAAAGTAGAGAGGAAACATGAGTGAGAACCCAGCTCGGAGCCCAGAAGCACGTGAAGTGAGACTGCAGCGGTACCACCGGAACAAACAGCCCAGCAGTACTCTCTGGCTCGGTGTCATCTGCTGCAGAAATGCTAAATTGATATTTCTGTGCGCGTAAGACATCAACTGAAATGACCGATGCGTTCTGACAAGCTGCCGGTGTTCACAGCATGTGGTAGAGTTATCCAGGAAAGGAGACATAGGGTAAATACTGCTGCATTTGTTTTACTTCAGTTTCTTCACGCGCGCTGAACCCCCCTGCGCGTGGCGTTGCGGTGCCCAGGTTTCCCCACCAGGGGGCGGTCGCGCTCCAGATGAACCAAACGCACCGGGCTGCAAACGCAGGCGTCGTTCCATGGGCGTTAGGTAGCCCCACTGCCAGCGTTTGCGTTTACCCCTTTGCAGAGCGAAAGGAAATAAATTGGTATTATAACATTGCCTAAAAATGTCCTTCTAGCAGTTGGCCAAAGAACACACGCAGACAAATGTGCATTTAGACACTGCTTCAATGTGATCCTCCGGCTACTTCCGTGTGAGTGGCTGTGAGAGCACTACGCAGTGCGCCCCAGCGGGCTTCCAGGAGCGCTTTAGTTCCCCTGTTGCCATGGAAGGGGTCTGCGCCATCGCCTCATTCTCTATGGTGATGGCCCACTAATCTTCCTGATGCCGAAGTAAGATCATATGTGCACTTCTGTCTTTTTAATGCCCGCCGGGAGTCCTTGCAGGAATTAAGCAGCTGCATGGCGTACCCTGGGAACAGAGGTCTCACCGTGGGCTGGCAGAGCATCAGTTTTAGTGTGTTTATATAAACCATTGCAGCTCCTAAACATTCCCAGCCAGCCCTACAGGCAGCAGCCGTGCTGGCTAACAGGATCCATGGGCCGAACAGCTGGATTTAAAATTACTTCTCCCGTAGTGCAAGCAGCCAAGCTGTTTTGAGCTAAATGGAATGGAAGCACATTTGAAATGGAGGAACATTAGCACTGAGGCTTTGCTTCCTTGGAAATAAGGAATATATCCACTGATATGAAGGACAGAAGGGAGCTGACTGGGAAGGATTTTCCATTGGCGCACCAGGGCAACACTGAACATTTTAGAGAGACCTGCAAAGCAATCTGTGCCTGGGCTGCAAAGCTTCTGCACTCTGCTTGCAAATACAGTGTTTTCAAACTCTCCACCATTTTTACCCATTCCTCTTTTCTGCCATCTCCCTTGGGCCTCAAAATTTGTCATCTTTGTACACTTCTTTTCTCTGAAAAGTGGCTGTGCTATTGGATTGATATTTCTGCCTAGGGTACAATGTGATGACCAGCTGTGTTTCACAAAGACATCACCTTGCCATCAGGAATTTGGGCCCACCGCTCACTGTGTTTAGTCCTAGGACTTCGCACAGTGAATGTTGCTTTCCCACCCCTTGAGAAGCCTTGGTTAATACTTTGTGATGGAAATACACCACTAGGAGTGAAAAATCTGCTCATTGCTGGTAAGGAAAAATGCTGCAGCTTGAAGGAGAAGACCCTGGTGAGCTTCATGCTGTGGGAAGCCGCTCTTCAAGGCGTGAAATAGAACCATAGAATCACAGAAACACTGAGGTTGGAACAGACCTCTCATCCAACTGTCGACCCATCGCCGTCATGCCACTAAACCACGTCCCTCACTGACACATCTACACCTTTCTTGAGCACCTCCAGGGAGACTGATTCTAAGACCAGCTGTAGAGGGAAGAAAACAGTAAGTCTTGTCCAGGCCTGGAGCAGCAGCAGGCTCGTGGCCCTCAGGGTGCTTGTTGAGAACAAGCTGAAGGAAGCTGTCTGCTGCGTACAGTGAGATTGTTGGAACGAATGGAGCAACACACCTGGCTCTGACCGGGCACTGTCATGTTAGATCAAAAGCCGGCTCATCCAGTTACAGCATTAAGATGAGGAAAGTGTTGTCATGTTTAAACAGAGGGTTATAGAGTAGAAGAACGAACACAGAAAAGTGATGTGGGGAGAAATCAATGCAAATCTCCATCCTAAATCGATATTCTCTTATGTTCTCAGGCAGCAGCTCTCACCTACAAACAGGCTCAGAAGTTACCCACAAACACCAGTTCAGATCTTCAGCTGGCACAGGACGTGACAATCAGCATGAAATTATCAATTGTCATAAAAAGAGGGGAAAAAAATATGAAAAGCATTCAGGAAGGCTGAATCTCTTTATGAGGTGTCAAAAACAATACATATCTCCAGCAACTTTATATCACTGACTCAGAAGGAAAAAACAGCTACATTTTCTGACGTAAGATATCAGCTGGGAGGCAAAAAAAGTGTAAAGGTGCACATAAAAGGTTTAGCACTTTCTTCTGTTTCTTATCTCACGAGTGGCTGGGTGTTAACAGGCCGTTCGTCTGACGTTAAGCCTGTATCTGAAATTCTACCACAAAAGAGCCATTTGTTGGCTTTTATTCTAAGATGCCGTGGAAGCCAACAAAAAACTGTCATGAAAAACAGAGTTTTGAGCAGTTCTCATCGGTGCTGACAGCCATCTTTCTGGATCCTCTGGTGAGGATTTACCTGTGTATCATGGTTCTCCAGGTTTTAGAGCAAACAAACCAAAGTTTGAACCAGTCAGACATCAGCTGCGTGCTCTTTCCCAGTGTCTAATAGAAATGGAGGAAACTCTGGGAAGCGTTCAGGCAGTGGTGAGGAGCAGATTCCACCCTGAAAAATGCAGACATCGGGTGGTTTGCTGAACAATGGAAGTTACAGACAGAACCCAAAAGCATTTTGGTGTTACCTGTGGTAGAAAAGGGAGAAACAATGCAGACAACAACAAGCAACAGTAACATGAGATGTGGAGCACCAACACATGTTGGGTAACTCAGAGCAGCCATCTGTAGAAGAGCATTTGTCCTATCTGTCCACCACCGAGTGAATACTGAGCTGCGATTTCTTCTCATTTCAGCATTTTTATTATTATTTAAATGAGCACACATCTCCTGCAACTAACAGGAGTGATTAACAGGAGGTGTACCGAGACATGGCTGGCATTTGCTGTCTTCTTCAATCTCCTGTCAGTGTAGCAGCAAAGCTCTTCACAGCTACGCTGAAGCAGTGACCCAACTCCGCAAGCCCCTGCATGATACAAAGGAAGTGAAAGGCCTCACAGTGCTGCTGCAGTGAGAACTGACACTTCAAGCACCAGGAGGAAAATGCCACCATTTTAAAAGCCTCAAGTGAAAAAGGAAAGCTTTCTTCAGGTTTGCAGGAATTCGGCGCTACTTACCAGCCTGTGGGCCCATGTTTTTTCTCCATCTTCACAGAGACCTCAGCCTCGTGCACTCATAATCAGCGCTAACCCAACAATCCACCACTGCATGTCAATGAACACCACTTCCAGAAAGGTACTTCCAGAAATTTCAGTTTTCTGCAGGTGTGAAGTTGACTTATACCGAGGTGTGGGGGAATGATATGAAATTTGAACTACTGCAGCTGAAATATATAGTGTAAATAAATGTATGTACTGCTTCAGCTTCGTATTACCATTGCCTAGTGAGAACTGCAGAGCCCATGAAATCACAGAACCATAGAATCATCAAGGCTGGAAAAGACCTCTAAGATCATCCCGTCCAACAACACACCCATCCCCACTGGGCCCACTAACCACATCCCTCAGTGACAAATCCACACCTTTCTTGAACATCTCCAGGGACAGTGACTCAGCCACCTCCCTGGGCAGACTGCCACAATGCCCACCACTCCAGAGAAGAAAGTTTCCGATACTCAGCTGAACCTTCCCAGGTGCGACTGGTGCAGCAGCAACGTTATGCAGCATGTGGACTGTGTAAAAGAGGTTATCTTTTGTTCACAAGTCTGTTAGTGTGAATGTAGCCTGTTTCTTTAGCAGGCAGTGTTAACCTGAATTTTCTTATGTCAGAAGCAGAGTGATGGAATGCCTCTGTTGTTTTAAAATGTGCACTTGATAAGGTTTGCTTATCTGCCTCACAGAAAACAGCCTATCTGGAATGCAGAAATCCAGGTTTTGTCTTTTTCAACCATAGTGCTTGCTTTTATACTGATGCCTTTTGATTCTCGTTCTAATTCTCCACTAAAACATCATTATCTCTTTACAAATATACAGTTCCTAATTCCTGAGCATCGTATTTCTTGTCCACCTAACTCAACTGGTGTAGTTATTATCCTTTCTGACCATTGCTAGCACACAAGTTGAAGTGTGATGATTCTGGGCATTTTCAGTGCCAGGTGAGAAGTCCTGGCAGAGAGGAGATAGCCACCAACTGTACTCCATCACCCCCAACACACTGAGTGTAACAGAAATTCTAACATCAGTTTGAAAAAGTTGAGAACAGCAGGGATGGTTTTTGCCTTCTTTTGTTGTTGCTGTTTTTTAATCTGCATTCTCCTCCTTCCTTGAAGTTTGCCTTGCATGTAGTGGGTACAAAGTCATCTGCCTTGTCCAAGTGCCTCACAGCAGAAAGCGCACACACACCCCCATCTTTAATTCTGCACCAACACTCTGTGCTGACACGTGGGCAGAACATCATGCGGACAGGAGAACAGCTAGGGAAGGAGGTAATCTTGAAGGTCAGGCTGCCATTGATGAGTATCAGTTTTTCACTGCCTGATGGGAAAGCAGACCACACGCAGAAGAGCACTGACTGCTCTCCCAGCTCTGAGAAACATCACCTATTCAGCACTGACACACTGAGCTCCTTCTAACATTGCCATCAACCTGCGTCTGTCCCTGTGGTGTTTAAGGAACGGAGAGCAAGCCAATGAGTGTTACACCACCTCATGTAGAATGCCATGGATTTTTTATTTGCAGCTCCAAACCTTATTCTCATTTGGGTTCCCAGATATTCCTGTTCTTGCTTGTCTCCTTTATGAAACACTTTATGTTTGGCAGAGACCGGCTACGGGCAGCCCTGCCAAGTCCCCAAAAGCTTATCTCCTACATCTGGTTACAGTTCAAAGATGACGTTTATTTTCTTCTGAAGTGCTTCCCTAAATCAACTAGCTGCTTCGTACTTCACATCTGGTCTGTGTGTCATCTGTGCTAGTAAGTAAGAGCTCTTTGGACATCTCTCAAGATGCTTATAGAGTGCTGCAGGATAGGTTAAAAAGACCATAAACAACTAACTAGCTCTGTTATTTAAAATAAAGGCATTTGATGATTAAATCTGCTTTTGCAGAAGGTTTTCTAACATTCTGGCAATTCTTTTTGCTGCTGGGGAGCTTCCAGTTCCACTATGCTTGCACGTATTTTCAATTTCAGCAATAGGTATTCTCCATTTAGGTAAAATATTGGAAAACTAAAGGGATTTGACAGAGAAGAATCAAAACCTAGAATTATAGGGCATAACGCTCATAATCCTTTTTTTGGCATAAAGTTGAGCTGGGAAGTTAAGGGTAAGCCTTTGACCAGATGTCTGCTCCTCTCCCAGCCAATCTTTATGGTAAGCCTCCAGCTTACAGAAAAGTATCAAAATGCCTCTGTACCACAGCTATCTCTGTTTCATCAGTGTAGTGTGTAATACATAGCTTAAATGGCTCTGAAGAAGGGGTTCATGCAGACAAAGAGGAGGGATGTAATTTGGAATCCCTGAATTAAATATAATGAAAACACACACTGTAAAAGGAACTGATGCTATTTTGTTGGGATAGATAGAGGAACAGTTGAAGCAATTACAAAACCAGGAAAACTCTCACTTTCTGTAAGAGTGAGCCAAGAGATTTTTTAATTTTAATTTTTGTCTCTTTATTTAACTTCAAAAAAATTCCATCAGTGATTCTTCTCTTCAGAACTTGGTAAGCTGGCTGCAAAGATATGCATTTTGGTTTTGTACTCCAGGAATAAACTCTTATCACATTATACCTGTTACTCTCACTGGAATCTTTTTCTCTTGTCCTGTTTTCAAAGGAAACTTTGAGATGGCTATCAATAAATAACAGGATAAATAGGATAAACAGTCTACTACCTATTCTCCTTTCATCGGTCGGTGAAAAATTTGCACAAACTACATAGAACAAGGCCAGTAGAAAAAAAAATACCACTTTCACTGTTTCACTGAGATAGATGCACACTGCTAGATATAGATTTTACAAAACTGCTGGCTTCGAAGTTCGTAGGATTCATTTCCACTACTTCTCAGTGGCTCTTTCTCATCCCCCGTGTCACTGTCTTTCATTTGTGCAAAATAGGCAGGAGAGGCTTTGCATTCGTAGTGTCTGTCAAGAGATTTCAGGTGGATCAACATATGAAGAGCATAGGCGAGAACCAGCAGCAGAATCAGTGACATAACCAACCCCATAAGAATTGCTGGAGAGAAAAAGGATGCACAATCTTTTGCATAGGCAAAATGTCCTTCCTGAATGTTAAAACCTTGAATCTGCAAAGAGAACAAAAGGGCTCATATTAAATAAAATCTTTGCAAACAATTTTGCGAATTTGCTCTGGTGCCAGTAAAAATCTTTGATTTAGTATCATCATAGTACAAAATTATATCTTGCAGTGGTAGCTGGAGTTCATAGTGAGCTTATCCAGGTCAGTCTCATGGAAACCAAAAGTTATTCTAATCTCCTTCACTCTGCTGCTCAAAGGATTTGCAGCCGTATTTTAAACAGAATTGTCCATGATCACTCTCAATACTTTGGTCACATTTAATTGTAAGTCTGGTACCTTTCCGTTACAGTGCATTTCCAGTATCATTTGGTAAGAATTTCCAGATTCTCTGTTTTAAACTGCGCAAATTTCAATGCACCAAAACATGCATAATTGCCTACCCTAGTATTAGATTTTTATCACCACATTCAAGCATGTGATATGTGGTAACAAATCAGCCCAACTAAAAGAAGATGCATTCATCTATGGCCAGGACAAGTTAAGTTTTACTTATGGCTTCAGTTCTAATGTGAAGTTAACCACATTGGCATTCACAGAATTGACTGCTTCACTAAAATCATAGCATCACAGAATCATAGAATCACCAAGGTTGGAAAAGACCCACAGGATCACCCAGTCCAGCTATCCACCCATCACCAAAAGTTCTCAAATGGGTCCATGGACATTTACCTAATGGGGACTAAAAGGGCAAAGAAGTCCCATGTCTCTGCATCTACTTCTTACATGCTTGTTTTGCCTTACGCTCACTAACAAAAACAGTAACAAACAAAAAAGTACTGATGTTGAGGTAGAATAGAACTATTAAGTCCACTCAGGGCTATTGGGCAATTTGGGCTGGGATTCATCCCCTAAAACTTAGGTATCTAAAAGCAAAACATCCAAGCCGAGACATTTTAGGATCAATTATTGCCAAATTCAGAAATATAAGCACTCTCAGATGACGATTAATCTCATCCTGAAATAAAGACTCAGGATGAGTCAGAGGAATTATCCACTGGCTTTAGAGGCAGACTGGGGTGACTGGAACCAGAGCACAAGGTTAACTTTTCTTGTCTTCAAAAGTTGAGTTAGATGAATCCCAACCTTGATGACTGGTTTTAACAGTCCAGCTCAGAGACGTCTAATATTGACAGTTAATTTTACTTCCCTCAGTAAGAGGAAACCCAAGCAGGACACTACAGAAAAGCTACATAGCCCTTCATCTCCTTTGACAGGAGAATGACTACAGTAATTTAAATCCCCATTTCTATTTAATTTGTTTGAAGTTCTATGGAGATCACATAAATTGCACACAGGAGATCATAATACTTTCTTGGAACTTAAGTACAGAATTTCCCATCAGTCTACCTATGGGATCCATTTGGCTTAATTCCACAACATTACCTGGAAATCAATGAAAGTAACTTCCCAGAGCTTTGAAACATCATTTGCAGAGCTTGGTATCAGGAGTGCATCATATCTCTGCAAGCTGCTCACATGTTCACAGTGGAAGGAGTAACTTGCTGGTGCATATATTCTTGTTGCATTAAACGTTGCTTGTACAGAGTGGTTGTAAATAAGCTGCAGTCTCTGTAAGCTGAACCAGTTCTGAACAGACAGCTGATAATAGCTGGTTGTTAGTAACAATCTGAAAAAATTTTATGGGAAAAAGGAATACAATAGCAAGTCTAAGAGTTGGAACTATTAAGTTCACGTCGGATAATCTTAGAAGACCAACCAATATTATCAGTTTCCTCCATTTATATTATTGCAAGCTCTCACTCTTTTGAGTCTGGAAAATAATTTGTGGTTCTTCAATACTGCAGCTGAAGGATTTTGTTGCCCTTTCCCACAGTGAGGAGAAAGGCAAGAGATTTTCCAATCTGTATCCAACATTGGTATTGCACTTCCATCAACAATAGAGGAAGTCTGTCAAACCTTGGCCTACTGATACATATGCTCATATGCCCATAATACCCTTCCTGAAGACTCCAGTGATCACTTTGAGACATGATGCAGTTCACAAGAAAACAGTATAGATTTTATTGATGTTAATGAGAACACTTCATATGTGAAACGTGTTTCTCATTCCAAGTGTACTAAATTGTTATAATGGAGAAGGTAAACTTTTCTTTTGTCACCTACACTAAAGCCCATTTTTTGCTCTCTGTGTACTGTTGTTTTGTACAGTTCCACAGTAGCCTACTGGCTTCACAGAGAACACTACGGGTTCATTACATACCCCAAGATGCTTATCTATCTTAACTTTAGTCATAACACAGTAAATTAGAAAGAGTGAACAGATGTGGAAGAAAAAAGACTAAATCAATATGATCCAATATAGACTCAATTTATGCATGGAGTCTTGGTAAAATACTATCAAATTCAAAATTATTTACCAGGAAATGCTGTTTTCTTTGGACATCAACAAGCAAACACGAAGTAGGTCACAGTCTGATGCCTGTGCAGCCTACACTATCAGTTCTTTAAACAAAATTCCCAAACAAAAATGTAGCTAATTAGCAGGGTCTAGCAAGTATCTCGGACTACTCAAATGAGATGACATGAACTTTTCTAGTGAGTAGAGAATTCAACACAGAAGAAGAAATGCCTTAAGAAAATTCAGTAGACAAATAATACAATTGAATATGACAGCTCTGTTAAACGCAAATGCCTTGATTATATCACAGAATCATAGAATGTTTGGGTTGGAAAGAACCTTTGAAGATAATCTAGTTTTGAGCCCCCTGCCAACAACAGGGACACTTGCCACTAGCTCACCATATCAACAGTTCTATTACATCATTTTTATCATCTCTTCTCCCAAAAAATCACACAAATAATTGCATACCAACAGATACTAACATATGATTGCCTAATATTATTCTTTATCATATAACTTACCTAATAACAAGTCCCTTTAGATTTCCAATATCACCAAACTTCAGAGAAAGCCTAGGTCAAAAAGCAAGTAAGGTCAGACTAGATAAAAATTTCAGAAGTCTGAAGAGAAAAAACAGCATAGAAAATTAAGCACAGTTATACACAGTCTTTTACTCAGTATACCTTTAAAATCTGTAGGAAAAAAAAAAAAAACAATTATTAAATCTTCCTCCACTGAAATCCAGCAGTTCATACGTTAATTTGAATGAGGCCTAGACTTTCCACAAAGAACACAACATACTTAAATCCCACTGTATCAACCTCAGTTGATAACTAGCTGCATTTGATCTATGCTCACCTTTTTGAGTCAAAAAGGCTGATTTGTATTACATGTATTGGTCAGGTGTAACCTAGACATGTCATTAAAAAGACCTACATGTAAACAGGCATGTATTCCTCATCTTTTTAGGTACTAGAGTATAACAAATGCAGATAGTATGGAAGTTTGAATCTTACACATATGCATCATTACAGCAATATAAATACACTGGCTGTGAGGTAGCTCTACGAAGCTTATGTGTAGTCAGCACAGGCAACTGAAGTGAAAGGCCCCAGCACGTACAAAACTAATCAGAAACATACTGCAAAGTATTCTATACTTTTTGTGAGCTTTTTGAGATACTGAAAATTACAAAACTTGTCAGCACCAAATGAGTATTCTGGATATTTCTTTACAGTGAACATTTAGTATATTATTGTACAAAATGATACAAGCCGAAGTTGAATAATTAAATAAGAAAACTTACATGCCAACTCAATAACAAAAAAATGCATGTCTTCACAGGTACATACACATGTAGGTAGGTCTGAACATTATCCGCAAACACTGTGTTGTTTTCACCAAGCTGCACAATTGAAACGTGGCTTTCAATTTGACTGAGTATGTGTGGTGGGCACAAGAGGCGGAGCCAGCTCTGCACTGAACCCACCCTTCTACAGCATTCCATTGCTACCCACACAGTCCACACTTGAGCTACACACAATCGACTCATGAAAATTACCACTAAAAACGATGCAATAATGTAAAAGTTTCTGATCATGTGGGAGCCACATTACTAGCCACCCAGAGCCACAAGCAACCCACAGGCTATGGGTTGCCCCCTCCCCCATATCTAGACCATTACTCGTTTTATTGCAAAGGCGTATCATACTGCAAAGATAGACACATCGCAAAAGAAGATTAGACACTCGCAAATATGACATTAAACTTAGTTGTCTGACCTAGAAATTGGTGCATAAAAACCAAACCAGTCAGCCACTGGCTAATTTATTATAATATATTTACGTATGCATTTGTAGCCAGGTCCTGGCTCCAACTACTTTGCATTGATCAGACAGTATAAAGCAGCTTGAAGCTAATCCGAAGCCACAGCAGAGGATTGCCTTAGCAAAGAAGGCTGCAGATGAGAGAAGTTTAAGGGACTTCTCTGGAGTGAGAAAAACAGGGCAATTCATCATGTGAGCACTCAGCCAGATAATCCACCATCCAAGTTGCTAAACCACTACCCATCATATCTGAGAAGTCATGGCAGTCTGGTGAAATTCCCAGTGACTGGAAATGGGGAAAATGTAGCCCTAATTTTTAAAAAGAGAAAAAAGAAAGACCCAGGAACTATAGGCCAATCAGTTTCCTATCTGTGCCTGGCAAGACCATGGAGCAGATCCTCCCAGAAAGGTACATGGAAGACAAAGAGGTGGTTGGTGACAACCAACATGAGTTCAGTAAGGGCAAATTGTGACCTTCTACAGAGGGTTTACAGCAGTGGTGAATAAGGGAAGAACTGACATCATCTACCTACAAAGCATTTGACGCTGTCCCACATGACATCCTTGTCTCTAAATGAAAGAAACATGGAGCTGACAGATGAGCCACTCAGTGGGAAGTGGCTAGCTGGTTGCACTGAAGGAGTTGAAGTCAATGGCTCCGTGTCCAGGTGGTGATAAAGGGTGCTCCTCAGAGGTTCGTATTGGGTTTGGTACTATTAAACATCTTTGTTGGTGACACAGACAATGGGACTGAGTGCACTCCCAGCAAGTTTGCAGATGACACCAATCACAGAATCATAGAACATCCCGAGTTGGAAGGGATCCATAAAGTCCAACTCCCAGCACCACACGGGACTACCCAAAAAATCAGAATGTATGACTGAGAGCATTGTCCAGTCACTTCTTGAACTCCAGCAGCTCAGTGCCATGACTACTCCCCTAGGAGTCCATTCCAATGCAGACAACTCACTGGAGAGACAGGATGCCATCAAGAGGGACATGGACAGCCTTGAGAGGTGGGCCTACGTGAACCTCCTGGAGTTCAACAAGGTTGAGTGCAGAATTCTGCACCTGGGTCGGGACAACCTCAATTACGAATGCAGGTCAGGAGATAAGTGGCTTGGGAGCCACTTGGGAGTACTCCCTGCAGTACTTAGGAGTACTGGTGGATGAGAAAGTGAACATGAACGAGCAATGTGCACTTGCAGCCAAAAATGTCAACTGTGTCCTGGGCTGCACTAAAAAAAGTGTTGCTAGCAGGTTGAGGGAGCTGATTGTCCCTCTCTACACCACTTTCAAGAGACCCTACCTTGAGCACTGTGTTCAGCCCTGAGCTCCTAGCACAAAGAACACACAGATCTGTTGAAGTGGGTCCAGAAGAGGCCACAAGGATGTTCAGAGGGCTGGAACACCCCTCCAACAAAGAAAAGTTGTGGAAACATCTCTAGGAGCTAAATGAAACTGCTGTTTTCAGTCACAATATTTTTACCATTACATGTTGTTATAGACCTAAATACCATTTGAAGCATAAATGTAATGCTTGTGTTCAAGTTAGGTATTTATTGCCTAATTTCTAGACTCCTGCCTACTAGAATGGAATCATCAACCTGGTGCAAGACATGCAGCCAGAAAATACAACAGCAAGTGGAGGAAAAGAAGTTGTCAGGCACACTAAAAAGGATATAAAAAAAAAAATGCATACCTTTCTGGTATGGCTATGGAATGGGAAGATTTGGGATCCAGTTAGGTTAACTGGTAGGAGTGAGGCCATGAACTATTTACAGTAAAGTAATTCATGCCAGAATAGCATGCAGATTTCAGGGCTCTGCAGACCTTTCAAATCACTTGTAAACCTGTAATGATTTCACCTTTAAGAATCAGCAATCCATAAATCACATTCTGGGACATGGGGCTACTTAAGTCCCTTTCTAAATAAATAACTGCATCATGTAACAACGGTTTACACTGTAAACAATAATGGCACATATCCTATCTAGAGGTAAGTAGTCCACCACCAGAAGTCACATACAGCCAGCCTCTAAATCATGACCTTTAGCTTAGGGCCTATTATTCACTTTCCCAAGCAGTTATTCAAAGCAACCGGAGACTGAAGAGATCAATAGCTCCAATCTCACAGGTACTAATGGGAAACTGGCTGGCCACAAGGACTGACATTACTGAAGATGAAGACAGCCATGTATATCAGTATGTCCTATGAGACACTGATCTGAAAGCATCTAATTCACACTGTGTTGCTGGCTGCAATGTGCCCCGATGTACTAGGGCTCTACACTACATATTACAAGGTTTGTTTCTTCCATATTTACTTACTAGACTTGTTATCTGGTACTAGTTTCACTGACATCTTACATTGCATTGTCTTCACTGCAGTTTGAATCTCCAACATCCACTGTTGCATGGACACCAAATGTCTTCTCTGTCAAATCCAGCTGTGTGTGGTTTTCAAACTTAATCATGATCCTCTTGGCCCAGAAGAGAATGCAAGGGATGCCGTTAATTGTGACATTGAGAGGGCTGTAGTGGCTGTGGGTGAATGGCCTCCAGGATGCTCTTTCCAGCTGTTCCTTTCTGCTCAAGTTGTAGCTGACAACCTGAAGGACCATACAGAGATAAGTATCAAAAGATTAGTATTGCAGGAGATATTCTCCATCCTACTAGAATAAGGTGACCACCTGGAAAGCATTGCAAGAGCCAGGTTTTAGCTACAGCAGTACTGAGCTACGGATGCAGAGAAGTTCCTGGCTTACCCCTCACAACACTGGGCAGTGTACCATACAGACCTTCAGCTCCAACACAACTGGCAAGACAGCTAATACAAGCTAAAGTTGTTCTTCTAGTCACTCTACAGAAGCATCATTAGCAACTGACTTTTTTTTTTATCCCATCTCAGCCCAGCACAATCAGAGCTGCCCAATACAAAAAGGTGAAGCAATCATAAGCTGCTCACCCCTGCAAAAGGCTCTCTAGGACTCAGCTGTGGCAAAGCATACAGCCTACCACACCAAAAGCACATTAGATAGCTGTAAAGGTGGAAAAAAAAAATCAATTTTAAATTGACCTGTAGACAGCTGGCTCAGTATGGATCTCTGCTTTTACAGAACCAGTAGTTCATAACATTAAATGCTGGAAACTGCAGCTTCCACCATGTTCTCAAACGTCTCCAGGAAAAAATCCTATCCCCTCTGAGCCAAAGAAAGACAATTTGGCTGTGAGATTATAGAAAATGAGACAGTAAATTAGGGTTCAGAAAGGATTTCAAAATTTGTCATTTTCATATTTTAAGATTTCCAGATTTTAGCTCTTTTTCAACTATACATGCATCCTATCTAGACATAATAATGCATGTAATGTCTGCATGGCTGTTTTGCATGCCATATGATTGAGCAAATTCAAAGCGTAAACAGAAACAAAGCAGGTATTCTTTCTAAGTTTCAGTCACAAACAGCACCTTATCAGGCTCCAGAAGGGACACAGTTAAGCCCCAAAGATTTGTCTTAGCTTACAGAGAGATGGGTTTTTTGCTTTTAAGATTAGCAAATCACATCTCCCAGCTCAGACCCTGAAAGACCCTTTTGATACTTGACCTCACATATGGCACAAGGCTGCTTTACGAATTAAAATTAGTAAGTACTCGCAGCAACAAGCAGAAAGCAAGGTAAGATCAGCAAGAAACACTGACTATGAATGTTATCTGGATAAGTAATAAGGCTGTATTCTCAGAATTACCAATAAAATAAATTTTATAAACAAGGTATTTACATTAGAATGCATCACCTGCATGGTTTTTGATAGGGGAGCCTTTTCCTCTTCGTTTTTGACAAGACCCACAGAGTGGACTCAGAAAAAAACTGATGGAATTTAAACAGTCAGCAGTTTTACTTCAGATATTCTTTTTGTACCAAGCAAAATACTGGGCACTGGAGTCAAATGCAGCTGTACAGAAAAGGAGGAGTAGAATTCGGCTCTTCTAATACAACCCTGTGCCTGAGCCCTGTGAGAGTCAGCACCAGCAATGAAGCCTTACCTCACTACTTAGAAAAGCAGAAGACACTGTAATTCATGTTGGGAATCGATAGCACACCACAGTGACTCAGAATCTTATTGGCTGTTTCTTGTAAATAATTGATTATTTAACTCAATAATAGAAGCTAAAGATCTCAGCATGCTACAAAAAAGAAAAAAAGACAAAGTTTTTCCGATACAGTTCCTTCAAACATTACCTGTGCAACTGCCACTTGATTTACATTGAATTTTGGCTTCACACCACCATCATAGCGTCGACCTGCAGATAAAAGCGTATTATGAGCCCACACAGAAAGTATCTGTTTATTATACAACCATAATCTTGCATGTTCTGGCACAAGTAGCCTTGAACAAGATCTTTTATCTTGTTTTGGAAAATATGCGTCTCGATGCAAATATCACCATCAACATCCATCACATGTTTTAGTTTACCTTGCTCATAAAATAAAGTCTCCTTTTCAGTGAATATCATGGCATCCTAACTGGGAATTTCAGTGACCAAAAATGACAGGATTTAGCCTATCCATGTATACACGTGTATACATCTCACACTTAATAAAACCTTATTTTTTCTTTATGCAGCAAACCATTTTCAAAAGGTGTGCGTTGAATTAGAAGGCAAAAGTCTGCATCTAGGGGTAGGAGTTCCTTTCCCTGGAGGGGACAGAGATAGGAACCTGTGACAACAGATGGTCTGTCTATCTTCACTGTCAGGACAATGGATATTCTCACATCTTCACCCTTCAAACATTTAGCTCTGTTCTCATCCAGTTAAAAAAAAATAAAAGAAA
>PPHD01007287.1:0-23283 GCA_002909625.1 Bambusicola thoracicus
TGCCTTGAATCTTATCTGAATGTTAGTGTTATTAAAATAATGAGTACAGATTCTCTGTAATAGGCAACCAAGCATTCTGAATTCAGTAGCCATTCTGCAACGGTGTAAACCTTGTTTGGTCCTCTTTTGAGTAGAACAGATTGGCTCCCATTGGTGTGAACAGAATAGTCTCCTCCACTACCAAGGGCAGAATCAGGCCAACAGTGTTCCAGGAACAAGGTGTTCTGCAATTTGTATACATTTTAGGTCTCTCCTAAAGAGAGATCATACTTGCAGAGGATGCAAAGAAGCAATAGTCTATTAGTTAATGTCAGACTTGAAGTCAAGAGAGCTGAATTTTATTCGTGGCTGGTAAATGATTTATTTTATGTTCTTGATCAAAACAGCTAAATCAACAAAGGGATTTAGGTATTCAAGTTTAATATTTAATCACTACCAAGATCTTCAGCTGCTACTTAATACTTCAGGGTAGGTTTTATTGATATCTACTCGGCTGGTCAGCTGTTGGACAAACACATAGAACATTTGGGAATAATTCATTTAATCCATTTGAGATGCCTACTGAAGGGATGAGATGACTGCCCCCTCAGAGGCAGATCTATGCCTTAGTAAGTGGGACCACTAGGCTTTGCACCTTACTTCAGGCTTGTACCGTAGACACTCCCAGCATCCCTCTTCTTACAAGCAAAGTTGTATAGACTCATATATGAGGGTCTTAGCCAGTGTTTCAGGTCAGATATTTCTCAACCTAAAGTGTGATGTTCCCTCTTGAGAGTAATGCCCAGTTCTGAGTATAGCTAGATCAAGGGTGAATTTTGTTAGTTTTTTTTTTTTTTTAACCCTTTAAAATATGGTAAAGATTTCTAGATACTTATGAATGAATCACTACCCATTACAGCTCACTGCAAACACTACCTTCCTGGAAAGCTTTAGAAGTAGTAGAAAATGCCTGTTTTGTCTGATTTAGAAACATCCTTTGAGAATGGCCTCACCTGGAGGGCAGTTGAATGTGGTTTGGCCCAAATCACTGAAACCATCTGCTAGAATTTTATTTTGCTTTTCCAATCAATTTTTACCCTTGCCTCTGTTGTGCCCTTGTGGTCACAATTCACACGCTTCAACCTTCAGGATCCTTCATCTCACCCAATGATCTCAGCACAGGAGGAAGACTTCCAGGGCTGAGCATGAGGGAAAGTGGGAAAGGTGGATATCTCCAAGACTGCTGCTGTGCCAGGTTTGGCCAGCTCTTTATGAATTTTTGCCCACTCCTCCTTTCTCCTTGCCTTCTCCTGCCTATCCTTTGTTAGTACATGGAGCCAATAGATTCCCCCGATGCAGAATACCTCTGAAAAGATGGTGCATATCCTGCCACCCTTTTCTCTTGAGTGTTTTAACATAGGCCAAGTCCCGTGCATTAGAAAGAGAAAAATGTTATTGCCTGGTTATAGCAGAACAAGTCATTCTCCTTGAACATGGTGTCATTTTCCAGGCTGGAAGCTGCCTTTGCACAGAGCAACATGTGCATTAGCAGGGCTGTCACTGGCGTTGGGGAATGCTTTTCACCAGACAAGGTGCATGGCAGTCAAATTAAGGTGAATCTGGAGCCTAAGACGTGTTGTTGCTCTTTCTACATTGTGCTGTGCTTATTTTCTGCAACATGAACCTCCTTTGTGATTATCAGTAACGTTTCTTTCTCACACATGGATCTTTAGGTGGGGTTGGGGCTTACTAAAGGATGAGATTTTAAACAGAATATGTGTTTTATAATACTAACAAGCAAGCCCTTCCCTGTGCTTCCAGCACATCGGAAAGCACTGTGGAGTGCTACACTCCAGCACAACGAATCCCCCAGGAATACCGCGTGAGGGTGGGAATTGACGGAGCCATCAGAGATGCGAAAGGTTATTTCACCTACAGAGAAGACCCCGTTGTTTTAAAAATTCATCCGGCCAAATCTTTTCTTAGGTGAGTAAAAGTTTCTCATAGAAATAAGAAAAGTAATGAATGAAAGAAGCGTGGCTGTGCCGTGCAGCAATCTATCAAAAGAAATTGCATTTTTATCTCTATCTGCCATGCCAATTGCTTCTATTATGGTGCAGTTGCAGAGGGCAGATCATTTCCTTTCAGAGGTGAAGGAGAAGGGGGAAGGGCGCCTCTGTTCTTTGTGTGATTTAACTCCTAACTGCTGCCGAGCGTACCTGTGATGTCCTGCTGAGATACCTACTGTACAGCTAAGTGGGTCGCCTATGCTGTGTCTGGACATTACACTGATTAGTGAGGAAAATCATTTAATGTGACAAGTCAGCAGTACTCAAGAGAGCAAATGGATTTTAAAATCATCTAAATCCAGCAAATCATAAATATTATGAATATATATGTATGGTAGTATGTGTGTATTTTTATGTGACATATTTATTGTATCAGTAGCTCTAATCCAAACCATCTGCCTTTGCCAAAAAAATGTCAGCAGTAAAAAAGACACCTTTTTCAGCACCACTGAAAGCAGCAAGTAAGTTAGAAAATGTTAAATTTGCTCTCCTTTAAAATTCACACATTTGTTTTATATCCTGGCACACCACAGTATTTAAAATTAATTCTCTTTTCTTGTATATGGTTAGTTGTTATAACAAGGGTAAAATTTGTTTCCCAGGAAAATAATCTCGCTGCTCAGAGCTATGTATTTGCATTCACCCTGTATATCCCTAATTCTGGTTTTATGTTGTCATTTAGTCTAAAACATAATTTGTAATTAAGGTTATCATAGCAGATGCATCATTATCCTACTTACCTTTTTTTTTCTTCTTCTTCTCTCTCTCTTTTTTTTTTATTTTCCCTAGTGGTGGAAGTACAATTACAGCTCAGGGAATCAACTTGAACTCAGTGTGCTTCCCTCGGATGGTGATTACTGTACCTAAACTGGGAATGAACTTCTCCGTGGTAAGTCTGTCTTGAAGAAGGCAATCTGCTATCTTGTCTTCTTCATGTGGTAAATGGCACAGAATTTTCAGTCAAAACACTTTGATTTTTGCCATAAAACTTCAGGGCTTTCACTGATGCTCTCTTCAAAGAGTTTTTCAGTAGAAAAAATACCTTTACACAGGAAAAACCATCATCAAACTGGAAATTAGAGGAGGAGGAGAATAATAATTTTCAAGAAAACTGCTGCAAAGAGATTAGGCTTTCACAGCGTCCGGTAACAAGGTTCTTATATCACAATTTAGAAGTGCAAATTCAATGACTGAGCACAGAACAACAAAAAGATGTACGCCAGATTTACCAGACATGACAAGTTGAAATGTGTTAAGTAGGGAATATAGTTCAGTGGTGACTGTGGATATAAGAGGAAAATGAAAAAAAAATATCAAAGAAAGAGGAAAAGTATGTATGTAAAATTAAGAGTAGGTATTGTTTTTAAAAAACATCTAATTGCCAAATTACCTGTTTGGTAAGTTAGGAAACATTTACCCCAAGTTGAGTAACTCAGTATTAGGAAAGGTTTGGGCATCTGCAATTCAAAACCTCTTCGTGAACATAAATTCAAAAGTTTCTTTTGTTACCTGAATTGATAATGTACAGTATCTCAATCTAAATATGATCACCAGGTATGGTCATGTGATTGACTTTAATTTTTATAAGGCAAGATTGACATTTCTTGGCTACTTGGACTGGAACTGTTTCCTGTAACCTTTTGCCTACACATTTGTCTTACATCTCTGACATTTTCTCATCTTCTGTGGTCTGTTTAGCCTAACTGAAGTTAAATTAACCTACACGCATTATAACATGTTATACTACTGCTTGTTTCTAACGAACATCATATGCTATTTCCTGTACTGAATTCTAGTACGTTGGCAAATTTTCAGTCTTTCATATTTTCAGTGTGATAATATTCCTCATGATCCTGATTTGCATAATATTTTGAGAGTTGGGACCTGAATTTCATCTGGATGCAATCATGGCTTGTAATTTAGTGGGTACTGATTTAAATCTGGAAATCAGTGCCCCTGCAATTTAACAGTGTTCAGTGTTATCAAAAATGCACTTTACACAAGTTGGGAAATAAAATATTTTGGTGAAATCAACCAAGCTCAGAATTTCTTGGATTCTCAGAACGCTGGGCACAATTATTTCTAAGTGCAAAAGATTTGCTGAAATCAGTTCTTTAGATTTTGCTTTGGGTAAATATGAGCTTGCTTTCTTTTTCACTCTCTTGCTTTCTCTATTCCCCTGGGAGAATATGTAAAATTCCCCCTCTTCAGGGACAGATTCTGCATACCTTCCTTATCAGATTTCCAGACAGTGAGCACAGAGAATATTTGGAACTTGCTGGAGTTCACAATCCAACTTACAGTGAGAATTTTAACAATACACGATGTAAAAATATATCATAACATCATGCTCTTCAAAATCCATGAAGAGCATGTGTTTGGAGACTTCCTCGGGATTCGTACAGCTTTAAAAGGATCTGAAGTAAGGAAGTAAATTCATTCTCCAGCACTGACTGGCAACTCCAGGTAATCAATACTAGAGTTTCTGCTTTTCCCCAAATACTGAGGAGCAAACAATCCTTTGAGCAGAGATTTCTTCCTGTGCTGGCTTCTAACCTGCTATTTTAAAAAAGGCACAGGCATGGACAGTCACAATTAATCCCCCATATTCTTTTTCTTTCATACCTTTCAGTGGGCATGATATTTGTCAACAGACAAGAGGAGTCAAGTCTGAGCCTCCTTGTCTCCTACCACTGTCAATATCTTTACGTAGCTCTAGGAATATGAGCCAGTGTAAAAGCAGCTGTGGACAAAGTCACATCCCCCTGCAGGGAGGGCTGGTCTATAACCTCAAACAGATTATAATCAAGAGTGTATTATGCTTTGACACTGCCCAAGTAATATAAGTTGCTCCATTGCAATTAAAGGCCTCTGGCACTCCATGGCTTCCCTCTGTGGCAATTCAGCTCTGCTTACCATTTGTTCTGCCACCAATCTCTACCTCAGGTTTATTTCTCCAGGATGGATATTTGTTCTCAGGGAGAAGGGGAAGACTTAAAAGGAACAAAAAAAGGTTACACCATGTAAGTGAGGAAACTGCTTGCAAAGGATGCCTATGGCTGCAACCTGTCTCATCCTGTGTGGGAGGTTCTGGGCCAATGCATGAGCAATATGCCAAAAAACAAACTTTCATCCAGTCATTACAGAAATAAATAATGATGAAGAACTCTTTTCAGCAGCAATCCAGAGCACTGCAATGGGCAGCTATCATGTTAAAAAGGAGAAATAAGTTGTAGTCCTGAACAGAGCTAGCCCAGACAGACAGTGCAATGCAAACCAACGTAATCAAGTCCTGCAGCTGAGGCCATGTATCTTTTTGCTTCCTTAGCTTGGGAGAAGAGAATGAACTGAGTCATTTTTTAATTGTCCTTTAAGCCCTTTTTTCTTTTCAGTTTTCTCTCACCAGCCTCCAGGAAGCTGCTTTTGTCAGCATTCAGAAACTCTGGCTCTTGGGAAAACTGAAGCCAGCACTGAAACACATCCCAGAGCATCAAAGGAAAGTGCAGCTGGGAGGTACCACAAAGACCTTGCCTGGCCCGCTTCTTTGCAGCAGCAGCAAACATACCCAGACCACTGCCTGACAGATATTTGTCTAGGCTGTTATTAAAGCTCCTTGAGAAGGAAATTTCACAATCTCACTTAAACAAGCTTTGGAGAGAGCTGCTCTACCTGCTTACCTAGTGGTTTGGAAGTAATTCTTTCTAACAATTAGCCCGAATCCCAGCTGCTAATTAGTTTAACCCTCAATTGGACACAAGCAACAGATTACCAGCCCCTCCTGCTAATTTTACTTATTTGCACTATGTTATGACTCAGCCTTTCTCTTTGCCATTTGAAACAAACCAAACCAAACTCTGACCTTACATGATAAATGTAAGAGCTTAGAGCTCTGTTCCCTCTTTCTTCCATCTCCCAGATGCTCTCCCATTTGCTTAAAACTGGTGATTCTTGACTAAAAAGAGCCCTCTCCTTTCCCTGTCATCTATCTGTCCCCAAGACATTAATTCATTCTGCCAAGCTTAATTGGAGCCTGGAGCGCCAATGTAGTCGGGGTGTGAGTGGAGGGTCACTTCAGCAAGCAGCACTCCAGTGCTCAGCATCACAAAACCTCAGGAGACAGAACCAGCTTGTGCTTCTTGGGGCATCTGCTTCTTTCCAGATGAGCAATAGAGCTGGTAAAGTAATATCTATGGAAAAGCACCCCATAAGAATTGCAGTGTCACTGAAACTGAAAAGTTCTGGGAGCAGATGCCAGCCTCCTGTAGAAGAAACATGGAAGTTGCACACATGTTCGCAGTTCAGTACTACTGAAAACTTCTCTTCTGTAACATAAAAATAAGTTGCTTCAATTTTATAATTTTCTTTGCGTATTTATTTAAATGTCAGTGAAATTATTCAATACTGTGTTCATATTAATTGTGTTTATATTACATTCCACTAACACTGTCAATATGTCTTGCCTTCAAATTCATCATTTCAACATGAGTGAAAAAAATGTTCTAGCTATTGAACCATATGTTTCATTATTTGCAACACGTTTCTTTTTAATTCTGTTTCATGAGTTCTTTTGACCATTTGTTCTTATTAAGAGCAAAAAAATATGAATTTGAGGAGTGCTGCATAAATTCCTCTTCCTGAGAGCTCTAGACAGTGCATAAGCATACACCAGCCCTCTCACTTCTGCTCACACATTCAGTTCCTCTGTGAGATGCACAAGGAGGATAGAAACTCATTCCTTCCTTTCACTTTGCACTGTTTCTGTGTAAAAGCAGGGCATGGTGTGGGGTCGTGTTTGATCAGGAGCCTGCCTACAAAATAAGTACCTTGTGACTTTTATAAGTCCTGCTAGATGATTCTGCTGCACCTGAAGGTCTTGAGGCCAATATTTTCTCTTTGAAAGACTGTAATACTAAGTTCCCAGTAGTGAGTTGTCATTTGGGGATCCTTTGGAAGAACAATTAAACTACATTTCAAAATCTTTATTCATAATACCCATCAAACTTTCTAGAACTCTCCCCACAAGGGTCTATCGTAGACTTATTTAATAATAATAGAAGAAATTCTCTGGGAACTGTGGATGGTGAGTGTGGGATTATTGAAGTTATTCCTGATTTTGTATCCAGAATCTCTTGGGGTCAGATCTTCTAGTTATGTTCACCCTGTGTTGCTACAGAAGCTCAGCAAAGATCTTCCCTCATGGGGAAGGGGAACCACAGTCTTTCTTTCTGTGCTGCATCTGTATCCCATGTACATTTCTCACAAAGAAAGGAATTAAGTGGTGGGTATCAGAGAAGAGCCCATGCTACAAACTCATCGGGTCCCTGGTATTGTTATCATGTACATTAATCATCCTGAGCCCAAGGACTCCCAGTCAGTATCAGTCATATTGTGCGAAGAGCTGGCTCTCAGATACAGGAGCAAGAGGGTTTACTCCACTTTCTGGCCCAGTAATCTGATAAACTGAAAGCAGCATCTCCAGTGCTTTCATCTAAGAGACAACTGGAATTAAAATGTTTTCAAACCATTAGAACCAACTGAAATGACAGCAAAAGCCCATGAGCTACCTGAAAATCTTCAAGATACTCTGCTTGAGTGTCACTGCTGCATTTCTCAAATATGTATATAAAAGCCTTCTGAATAGGTTTTCCTCAAGTTGGACCTGAATTCTCATTTCTCTCTTCTGAGAAATCATTCTTGGCAGAAACAGGTGAAGAGTCTCCTGGTCTGTCTTTAACCTCATTCATCTTTCATTTCCCACTGGAACTCCAAGAGTTTAGACTTCTTATGAAAGGACAAATCGGTGTTTTTCTCCTTTCTGACTGCTACAGAGCCTGTAATACACATCCAACTGCCCCTCTCTTATCTGGGTCGGCTGCTGAGAGACCTTTGGAGCTTCAAGATCCTCCCTCATACTTTTCCTGTAGCTGTGTCAGATGAAAAAAATTGAATTGGGCATCGAAGTTCTGTAGGTCAGGTTTGAATTAATTGCCTCAAGGGTCATATTTTACAAATGAGGCAAGAATACATACCTTTAAGTGATGAGTCATATGCATTGTGCAATGGATTATTATTCCCTTTGGGGCATAGTATTTATTTATGCTTGTGAAATGCTTCATAATTTTTACATCTTTTCTTCCTTCTTGTCTTCAGATGTAGATTACAGTCATAGGAAGAACACGAGTTTGGCTTTTAAAGTGAATGTACTCTAAAGCCTAATTAAATAAAAGTTAAAGGTGCTGGGTGATAGGCAGTATCTTAATTGAGTAGGCAATAGATTGAATTTGTTTTTTTCTTATAGATCCTCAATCCAATATTTCTTGAAAACTAAACCATCATATTCTTCAATTGCTAAAACCAATTTCAAGGTAAAAATGTCATGTCAAATCATGTACCAATAAGGGCACTGCAAATAAGATTTTTCTTGACCTTACCAATCAGTCACATTGCATCCCCTCCAAAGAGTATTATTAGATTTTTATCATTCTCTGAAAGCATCCTCTTCAGAGACCAGCCTGATAAAGTAAAGTATCTGATTCTAATAGATAGCCACAAACAAAGTTATGAATACCACTGCTATTCATTTAACAGACATCACTGCTCTACAGTAGATAAAAAGTCTAATGAATTTACATTAATCAAATAAATATAATGATTACCTAGGACATAATTGCTTTTATAATTATATATATATTTTAGTAATCTCTTTTTAGAATTGACACAATATGATATATAACTTTACGAATATTCATATATCATGGAAAAATCTGACTCAGTCATGCATTATATTAATGATTCATCTGATTATTACAATACTGATTCAAATGAATTTCTATATCCATGTGATATAATAAAGCATGAGCTGTGGTAAATGGTCTGTAGCAAGGCATTCAAAAGGGAAAGAACAAAAATTCTCTGATACTGTAAGAAAACAAAGGGAAACTCTGCCCTGACTTGTGTCCTGCAGGTCACCTTTATGTTATGGGGGTGCTCAACTATTCCTGAATTAGGAATCTACGTGAGCTGTTAGTTGCATGGATGGCTTTTCTGAGAGCTACTCTGAGTTATTTATCTGAGCATAAAACTCACAGCTCACAGATATATAAACCTTGTGGTAGAGCTCCAAATGTCTAATGCTCAGTTTCAGAACCTTAAACATGTTTTTCTGGGCAGATTTAAGATTTCATAATATTATGCAAAGAAAGAGAATTGCTATGGTGATAAAAAAAAAAAAGCACTGATTTGCAGTTATCTAATTTAATCTTACTTTTCAAGTTAATATGAGTACATAATTGATATAGCTTGAAATGCTATGTCACTGATTGGAAACAAAGCAAAATTACATTGCATTAATTTGGCATATTACAGAAAAATGTAAGCCAATTTCACAGCTTCTTCAGACAGCATTTTATAATGAGAACCAATTTAATTTGCAAAACAAAACAGAAAATATATATATACTGGCCCTCCCTTTATGCACAATGGTATTCAACAGCACTGTTGGTTTTACAGGAAAATATCGTGTAGAACAAATATAAGATTTATGATGACTAGTATATAAGCCCCATTGTTACTGGGCCACATGTCAGCCACTCTATTTAAAATAAAGAACAATGTAATGTGTGCTTTCAGAGTACAAGGAACTGCTTATACAAGGCTTATACAAAAGTACTGTGGAGCTGAAGCAACTCTGTGCCAGAAGTCCTTCAACCATATCCACTGCAGGAGGCATGAAGGGGAGGTACAGCGAAGGGAGAATACAACACAGTCACAAAAGAGCCTCTCTGCAATGTGTGTGATGCTACCCAGCACCCACCACACTTCCCATCAATGCTTGTAGATATGCTGTTGACAATATAATCAAATTAGTTATCTAGTACACCCTAAAGTCAAGAGAGAAAAGTTGATCCTTAGAGAGTGCTGCTCATCTATTTAAACTTGTCTAAAACAGATCAGATGAACCCCTTCTCTGCTGACTCTCAAGAGAATTCAGAGAACTAACTGCAGTCTGGGTGTCTGGACGCAGGCTGGATGAATCCCACCTGCAAGGATTCACATTATCCCTGTACATTCACCAGACAGCTTCAGATCAGGCTGCCTTCCTTTCAACACACAAGTCCTTTTGGGAAGGACATTGATCCATCTTGTCTGTCTCAAGAAACCTGTGTCAAGGTGCTACTGGATGGATGGAAGCACCCTGGCCACACATCTTACTCTGACTCAGCTCCAGGGCACAGTGCACTCCCTCGGAGGTCTTCTGGAGTGAGAGTTTCATCTTTCCCCTGAGAAGCATTGCTTGGTCCAGAGCACACCATTAG
Source organism: Bambusicola thoracicus (assembly GCA_002909625.1). Lineage (NCBI taxonomy): Eukaryota > Metazoa > Chordata > Aves > Galliformes > Phasianidae > Bambusicola > Bambusicola thoracicus. The sequence goes on from PPHD01007287.1 coordinate 10,364, forward strand.
TGCCAGTAAGTGCAGAGTGAAGGGAAAGTGCAGCTTCACACGTGTTGTCAGGCAGCTTTCGCGTTGCACTGAGAAGCAAAGCCTTCATCCTCACTCATTCAGGGATATACAGCGTGAAGCACGTCCTTCTGTCAGCACTTCCCAGAGGGCCTTATTTGTGTTGTACCTAAGCACCAAATGGCACGATTCTGGGGTTCTACACATACTGTTTTAGAAAGAAGATACATTTTGCTGAACTTTCATAGGCCAATTCCCGCAATGGTTTTGGCTTTGAAGCATTTTCTCAGAGAGTCCCTAACAACTTTCTGGAAAAGACACAGCTCCGCTACGCCATGAATAAACATGGTGTACTTTTATTTTCCACTGTTTCAGTCAGATGCATGTGCCTTATTTTTAACTTCTCTGGTCTCTTGCTATCGCTTTGGTAATATAAAAGGCAGAGAAATCCATGTTGTGCTCGCTCTGACACAGTCTGGATATTTGAGTTATGGCTGCTTTGTGTCTCCATACAGCCCAGTGAAAGGGTGGCCTCCCGATGGTCTTTGGCATTGGAAATCATTTTCCACTAATTATCTTCAAAATATTTACTTTAAAAGTGCTGTGAACAATCAGGCCAGGAAGCTTGTTTACTTGAACATTTCCTCAACGAGAGTGCAAACACCACTGAGTTTTTACACCCTTCTCCCCACTCTAAACAAACGCCGAGTAGCCTTGATCAGGACTTGGTTAAAGAAGAACAAGACTTCTGGTGTTTATTTTCTTAATATATGTGTATTGTTAAACAACAGCTATGTTCATCAGTTACTTCCCATGCAGGTACTTACTTCAATTCTTCCTTTCTTTCCTACAGGCGTGTAGCCACCGTTCTAGCTCAGAGATAATCTGCTGTACAACTCCTTCCCTGAAAGCCTTCAATCTTCAACCACCCTTTGTAACCAAAGTATTCTTCATTTTTGATGGTGTCAGCTCTTTGTACTTTGATTTTGATTATGTAAATAATCCCGTATTTAAACAGTTTGAAAAGCCACTGTTCATCTCAAGGAGCAACCCAAAGGTTCTGGAAATTAAGGTAAGAAATGCTGAAATAAGTTTTTAAATTATTCATTTTTCAGTGCAAGTGCTCATACCTGCACTGAAGGTTGTGAAGTGCACATCAGCACTGTACTGCGGAACTGACCTGTTGCTAAATTAGAGGAAGCCCCAAGGAAACAAAGGCAGAGAGGAATGGAACAGTGTTTTTGGTACTGCTTTCATCCAAACCTCACATTTCCCAACTTAAAAGATAAAAGAGGTGAAACCAAAGGTGTTCCAAGGTGGTTGCTGACATCAGGTGGGAAGGGAGAGGGGCTTTCCCCAACCTCTGAGCAGCGAGTGAGACAACTATAGCAGAATCTGACTGCTACAGGCTGTGTCACCAGTCTAGGATTAAACATGGCCAGCAGCCCAGAACTTGAAGTGTGTGGTCTGTGTGTGTCCCAGCTCTTATTGCCATACAAATTTGTGCTCTTCCTCGTGGATGATGTGGAGTTACCTTTAAGAAGTGTCCCAGCAGTTTTGGCTTTCTAAAGCTGAAGGAAATTCTGGTCTGTGCACAGTCACTGAAGATCAGCCACCAATGTAGCCTAAATATTTATGGATCCATGAAAAATGCAAAGTTAATACTGAGTACTAGCTAAAAGAGCACTGAAAATAGCCCAGTGGGCACTGAGAACCATCTCTCAGGAATTTGGGGCCCTTACAGGCACAGTCTTCTTCGTACAAGAGTACTGCAGAGAATGTTAAATTAATTTGTGAATCTGATTTCCTGAAATTTAGTACTTTTCTGATTTAGAGTGACAAGAAGAAACAGGATAAACATACAGGGAGTTCTAACTTACAATGAACGTGTATGAAAATTTATTGTGTACATTTCATTTCCATAGAATATTTATAATTTATATGGCACAGTGAAACTTGTAGAAAAAAGAATCTTCCTTAATGGTGTACCTGCTCCATCGCTCTTTAAGCCAGAACTCTTTCTCCCTTTACAGCCATGAAATCTGGGAGCCCTGTGGTTTTTGGCTTCGAGATGGTCCAATGAGCCAACTCCTCCTAGGCTGCAGAAAAGCAGAAGTGCTTACCTCAGAGACTCTCTTTGTCATGCTGGGTCCCAGTCAAAAGTCTCTGATGTGATCTGACACCACGAAGTGTGGTGGGCAGATTCCAAAGAATAATCAGTCTAGGGTTTTTTGTTATTTTGTTTTTCTGTGTGGAACCAATCACCCCTTCCTCACTGCAGAGTAAACGCCTGTTCATAGAGACACACTAAAAGGAATGCTGGTGTGCAGATTAGTAGAGAGCTGGGAATACATAGCTTTTGTATGGCTCAGTGCCTCTGTGCAGTGACAGCAGCAGTTTCCAGTTGTTTCCAGGTCACACATATCAACCAATTGGAAAGAATGAAGACTAATTTAAGAAGAAACATTGAATAAATTAGATTGGAAGGAACCTCTGGAGGTCTTCATAGTCTAACTCCCTTGATCAAAGTGGTGCTAAGTTTAAAATTAGGTCAGGTTGCTTATGGCTTTGTCCAGATGAGCTTTGAAATTCTTCAAGGGTGGAGATTTTACACTTCAGGAAAAAAAAAAAGAAATCCAGCTCCCCTAGCCTTACTTTGTGCATCCTGTGCTGAATTCAGCCCCTTTTCTATATCAGCAGCCCTCTGTACTTCTCTCAGTTTGTCATTATTTCTCTTCTACTGTGCAGCCCAACATTCAACACAATCACTCAGGTGTGGACTTGCAAGAGCAGAGCAGAGGAGAACAATCACTTCCTTCCATCTCAAGTATATGCTGTTGCTGAAGTATATTGATGAGCTGTTCTTTTGTCCAGGTTGTTGATGAATATTTTAAACGTTACTGGTCCCAGCATCAGCCCTTGAAAAATGCCGCTTGTTAGAGATGGTACCCAGTCTATACTCCACTTATCCAGCCTGTATCAAGTGAATTTGTTTTCAGTACTAAGTTATGTTGCAGACCTTGCCGAAAGCAAGGTAAACATTTTCAAGTGCTCTCATTTCATCTACAGGGCCAGTCAATTCCTCATAGGGGGCAATCAGGCCACTCAGGCAAAATCGACTCTTGGGCAGCCTGTTCTGGCTATTCCCAACTGCCTTCCAGTCCTTCACCTACCTGGAAAAGCTTCCCAGTTAACTTATTTCAAAATCGTTGCAGGAACTTCGGTTAAAAATCAGGTGGATTTTTTTTTTTTTTCAACTCTCTTCTTTTGCTCTTGGATCTTTTATTCTCCCTTAAGGAAAGCTCCCTGGTGCTATGTATTGTCAGGAAGAAGCCACTGAGATGAGGAAGGCTGGCTGAGAACTGTTCCACTGACAACTGACCAAAGTAACAATTTTGTAGTATTGATGTCACCTTTAGACAAGGCACACAAGGCAAATGTCTACCTAAGCCTAATGCCCTGATTGTTTCTTGGCAACCAACTGAAGAATGACATTGGTGAAAGCTGGTCTCTGCAACAAAGCTTGAACAAGCCCCAATTTAGCATCCTCCTCTAAATAGAATTAGTTATAGTGGGATGCTTCTATCAAAACAGTGAGGCAGCTTTCAGAAATTATATTAGGGAGCCAAAAGATCATTACAAGCCATATTGCCAACACTTTTCCCTCGCCCCATGCCCACATACAAAAATACACACATACAAGTTTACATGCCTCATGGTCATATTTTGTGCGGTAATTAAGCAAGCTCAGCATGAAATTAAATGGCAGCTTGCTTCAGTGAACAGGCTGTTCTACCAAACCAAAGTTCTTTTATCTTTTTCTTAATTAGTTTTGGAGAGGAGGAGGGATCTTTTATCACAAGTTTTTCAGTCAGACTAATCTACTGTGACACATAAACTTCCATCAAATGACGGTGGGTCCCGATTGAAAGGTACTGTTTGGTTTCCCCTGATGACCAAAAGATGTTTTTGTAAGAAAATGTTACATGCAAGAAAACATTGAGTCTTCTGTCTAAAATACAGTCAGGGCACTGTGCACCATAAATGCCAGCCTTTCTTGGCTTCAGTGCCAGCCCTTTTGTCTTCCACACTACCACATCTCTTAAGGACCCACATCATCACTGTCTTCTTCTGCCAAATATGTGACTCTTTGAAGTCTCTCAGTGCCCGCCATGCCCCGGTCAGAGCAGTCACAGCAGAGCGGCTTGAGGCACTTCACTGCTTCAGCACCACAGAGACGTTACTTTGGAAGTGCTCCCATCTCCTGCCAATACAAGAAGCTCACAGAGTAGGAAAAACTTGCTGTCAGGGAAGAGTGAGGAATAGAATCTGCTGAAGACTCTGCTCACAGCCTCCCACAGGAGCTACTGATCTGGACCAGGAAGAAACTGGCAGCTTTTCAGAGGACTACCTCCTTCACTCAGTCCACTCTGTGCAGTTGGGAACTTCTGACCGAAGTAATGTCAAGAAAACAGTCTGTCTGTAGATTCTGCAAGCAGTAACACACTGCAAAGACAGGGTAACCCCTATATCAGTTATCATTCAGCAGCCCATATTTGCCAAGGGGGAACGTGCCCTACCTCTGCTTGGGACATCACTTAGGGGACTCTTGGGAATATTCTTCAACAGCCTCTTGATGCAGGAATGACTTCTGAAGTGCTGCACCAGAGCTGAGGTTTTGGGACTGTGTGCCAGGCCACTACTCTCCCTCTCGGGAGGCTGCAGCAGCAATTCCACAACTTGCCTCTGTCCAAGCCTAGAGCAGTAGTGCAAGCAGGACAGGCACTGGTGAGGAAGGGGCCTTGCTTTACTCCTGTGTCAGTTCTTTTCTTTTGATTCTTCTGGCCATTGCCTGAGCTGCACACTACATGAAGAGGCCTGGCCTGGTCAGGAGTTGTGCTGATGTACCAAGCCAGTGCCAGGTCTCTGCATGCTTCCACAAGAGGCCTAGGCCTACATGACTAATACGTATTTATAAATATTTCACCAGAAAAATAAGCAGCATAAATTTCATGTTTCACATAACATTTGAGATCCCAGGTGTTCTCTGCCACACCAGTCTTCACTGTAACTGACTAAGGACTGCACTGGGAAATATTAGTATGATTATTTCCTTTGACTGAGCATCAGTTTTGGTGGAAGAAATTTTCTAAGATCTGGTGCAGGAGAAAAAGAGAGGCCACTCATCCACATTCTCCATGACAATACATTTGTCGTGAACGTGGAAGACACAAGTCCAGGTCTTCTGAGGTAAATGATTCAAAGGAAAGATTTGAACTTGAATGGCTCACAATCTGCAGTAAGTTTCCAGACTAATAAGCACTAAATGACCAGTCAGTGCCTGGCTCGTGGAATATTCAACACCAAACAGAGTGGCTGCAAGTAGGTAGAAAAAAAATAAAATAGCAAAATGAACTTTTTTGGCCAGCAATTAAAAAGCACTCACCTGGGGTATGGCTTTGCCAGTCAAAATAGGTCGTTAAACTGGCTCTCCTTTATTGTTATTACAATTTCCCCAGGGGTCAGCCCCTTTCTTCAGCAGACCTAAAAAAAACATTTTCCAAAGTAACATTTATTTTACTCTTCAGAATGGGATTCTTATTTTCTTTTCAGTAGACAAGGCCTCACAGCAGTGTCAGGCATGACTCCTTCCTTCTGTCTCATGAAAAAAACTCCCAGTCCAGCCCACATCAATAGACTGTATTACTGTTACTCCCCATCTACCCTTCTCCCCTTTTACTCCCTCATAATATGCCTGTTCTTTCATCTTATCTTAAACTGGACTGTAAATGGGTCAGGGCAGCACTGTAGCTTCCTAAATACCAATGTAGTTCTAAGCATAAAAGATCCTGACCTTGGTCTTCGGACACCACTATCACAATCCCAGAAGGAATGATATTTCATCCAAGTCTAGGATGTGAAGGCAGGTTTTCTGTGTAGGGAGTGCACTTCTCATGCTGTCATCTTTAACCGGGTTTGTTCCTCTTTGGTCTGTGGAATGTGATTTTAACAGATTTGTGCATTTTTTATTATTATAATTCAGTCACTCCTTTTTGAGAGCTTCACTCCCTCGGCCATAATCACTTGCAAAACAAAATATTTGAGATGCCTTTAGTTTGTGGATAATATAATGCTCATTTTGTATAAACAACAGGATCACATAATGCCTTCTTTCTTGTGAAAACTATGCAAAAATCTAAACAGGACCAGCAGAAATTATTCCTCAGACATTTGCATTTTAAGAAGTCCTTATGGGCTGTGTGAGCTGTAGTGACAGGAGATTTTATCCTTAAACATTATTATCCCCCCTTTGCTGGCCTGTCTGTCAAACTCCCATTTACATGAATAAATCTGATACACACATATTGACTGGTCAATGTAAACTTGTATTAGTCTGTTTTATTTTACAATTGTTTGGTGTTTTTTTTTTTTTCATTAAAAACATATTCTGAGCTAATAAAAGCTGTTCTCCCTAACCTTTATGAGGATGTTATGTACTATTAAATCGATTTTTTCCTTTTATTTTTTCCAAGGGAAATCATATTGATTCAGAAGCTGTTAAAGGAGAGGTGCTAAAAGTTGGAAATAAAAGCTGTGAAAACCTCCTCTTGCAGTCAGAAACAATTCTGTGCACAGTTCCGAGCGATCTCCTAAAATCCAACAGTGAGCTAAATATAGAGGTGAGGCATCTACACTGCATGTGTGGTATTAATGTCACCTATTATCAATCCCAGTGACACTACTGAATTTACAGACTTCAAATATAAGCCCAATCCTCTGTTTTCAGAGATATCTCCATCTCAGTCTCCACTTGTTTGGGATGGAAATTCAAATAATATCAACTATTTTGAAAGAAATATTATTATTGTAATTGCCATTACCAGTTTTTACAGAGACTTTTTGGAGCCTCGGGCACAAAGTAGAACCTAAACTAAGAACCACAGAAATAAAATGCTAGTTCTTAATCCAAAGACATGAGGTGCCATATGGGAAAGAACGAGAAATTGTAATGATGTGGTCTCAGTGGAGTCATTCACAATTCTACTGAAGATTTAAATTGTCGGCTGTTTTGATCCACTGATTCATAGAATAGAACAAAAATCTTCCGACATTTCTGTATTGTTAAAAAATATAAATATATAAAATCACAGAGGAGGGGGAATTTCATTTTAACAAATTAAATTTGCTGAGCATGGAATCCAATTCGCTGAAGACAGTGGAAACATTAACAGTCATATAAGTTTGACCAGGATGAAAGTCTGTGTAAGGTCTTTGGAGCAGGGACCATCATTCTGCTCTGTGCTTTTATGGCACTCATCTCAGTGAGACTCCATCTTCTGAATGGTATTTTTATGTTTTACTACAGTCTAAGTAAATAGTAATCATTCATTTTAATACACTAAATGTTAATTCATTTTAATATAAATTTGCTTTGAAAAGTAAGAAAGCAATATCTTGGGCATATCAGGTGAACGGTAGAATGAGGTGCAGCTCCCTTCTGGCAAATCTGTTTCCCAGATTTGTAAATGCCTATTTTCGTACAATATTTGCTCATATTTTACATTCTGTACCTATTTGTATTTTTACACACTCAATTTCATTCAGTCTGTTCTACTACGTTACAGTAGGCCATAACCTCTAAGCAGCAGATCTGTGCAACACGTATTCTATATGTAGAAAAGAGTACAACACAAAGGGGTTAAATAAGGTTTCTGCTTGTTTACTGGCAAGGAGCCTCAGAAATTGAAGTCTGCCCAGCGAACAAGAAAATTTGCTCTTTTGACGGGCAAATCCATCATTACAGTACCCAGAGGAATGAATTCCACAGGAGGAGGAGAAAAGATGGCCAAATGCATTCCAACTGACTGAGCTAGTGCCGTGTGATCTGAAACAGTTTTTCCCTGTTAGCTGCTTGGTGTTTTGTTCAGTTGTTGATTTGGGGGGTTGTTGTTTTGTTTTGTTTTGTTTCTTTAAACTGTCGACAAGCTAGAAGCTGGCAAGGGACAGCCTCACGTGACCTTGGGAACTAAAATGCAGGCACGCTGTCAACAGAAAGACAGTTTGATGTTACAGGCTGGCTATGCCAAAAGGACACATATCAAAGGCATTTGGGTGGTTTTTTTTTAAGTACACATCTCAGCTCATGTATCCATAGGCCCATACGTTTGAGTGAATATGTGAATTTGGTACTTTTAATTAGCATCTGACGGCAACAACACTGTTGTGCAGTGTGTGTGCGTGAGTGCTGTGTGTGCGGTGTGACACAGGCTTAGCTGTGCCCTCACCAGAGCTCCTGAAAGCAAGTAATGTCTCATAAACACATGGATCTGATTTCACAGACACCAATAAAATCACCTCTGCACTGCCAGTGTCTTATCTCAGTAGAGCATCATAAAATCAAGATGTATTTCATATGCGATATATCAGTTTATATTCAATACTAATAATCTATTTCTTACTTGGCTTTTGAAATCATCACATGACTTTTTTTTTATATTTGTTTTTGTTTGTTCTTTTTTTTTCCAGTGGAAGCAAGAAGTTTTGTCAACAGTTATTGGGAAAGTGCTGATCCGGCAAGATCAGAATTTCACAGGACTGATTGCTGGAGTTGTTTCAACATCTGTTTTAATTTTTGTCTTTTTGGTATTTTTTCTCTGGAGAAGGAAGAAGAAACAGATTAAAGGTCTATCATAGTAAACTCCAATCAATCTTCCAGTTGTTATATCGTAGATTAAAAAAACAAACATTAATTTATGCTCTCATTACGTGCTGTGCAGTGCCCCTCCGTAACCTGTTAGCTAAAGTTTCACAATCTAGTCCAATGTTTAGATGCATTTCAGCCATTGGCTGTTGCCTGAGCTGGGTGAAGGGCCGCACTGTGCCCGAAGGAGGAAATGAGCTATTAGGGAAATGCAGTAACTTCTTTTTCCCAATCACCCTTACAAGAGGGGCAAGTAGATGGCACACCTGGAACCACATGTACTTCAGCTTCATCCAGTGTCCTTCTAAGTCCCCACACTGAGCCTAGGTTGTGCAAGACAGAGAGCTACAGTGTCCTGTTCACTCAAATCAGGTCCTAGGTGAAAGTTTGCCTCCTTTCTGGCCCTGGGTCTGAGTTTCCTTCCAGTGGAAACTGCTGCAGTATGCAAGTGGGAAGCAGGAGGGAGCTGCTATACAACCAGATCTTGTTCTGATGTGGTATCACAGTCCAGTCATGATGCTGTCCCAGAGGCTTCAGATCTCCCTTGGATCTTTCATTATGACCAAGAATGGGACATGAACACGTTACATTAACTCTCATCCTCTTCAAATAGCTGAAGCTCAGGTCCTGCCTATATTTGCCTCAGACACAGCCTGACCTTTTTCCCAGCAGAGAGGAACATTTAAAATTAAACAAATAACTCAATTAATGTTGGCATTCAGTAAACGTGAGAGTGTTACAATATTTCTTTCTCCTTCCCATTCAGATCTGGGAAGTGACCTGGTGCGCTATGATGGCAGAGTGCACACTCCTCACCTGGACAGGCTGGTGAGTGCAAGGAGTGTCAGTCCAACAACAGAAATGGTCTCCAGTGAATCTGTAGATTACAGGTCAACATTCCTAGAAGGTATGTCTCTACTCTGAATCTGTACAGACTATGCCATTTTATGCATCTTGCTTTTCCTCTGCATTCAGATTGCAGCCATTTGGGCTGTTTGACCGTCTCCATTGTGTGGGATTATCACGTGTTCACAGGTTTACTATTTGAACTGAGCTTCTCAGGTGCTTCCCAAAATTTAGGTGAAAAGAATTTTTACTTTTAGTCTACTTTATTTTCAGGAATTTAATAAAATGCTATTAGTAGAAGCTCACTGTAAGTATGTTCCACAATTAATTAGGAGCTAATGGATATAATGATTTTGTATTATCATTATGTTTGCCACACTACGATCAAATCCAGTCTAAAAATACGATTTTAAGGATGGTGAGTGGTTTTAGTTTCAGTGTGTATCAGTGACTTCATACAGTCATTATAAAGCAAATCTGTCAGCTCAAATGGGAAATGAAACTTTTGTAAACTGATATTCTTTGGTCTGTTCATTGCCCTTTATAAAATGGCAGGTTGTATCACCTAGAAATGTTCAGTTTAAAATTTAAGATAAAAGGCTGTGTAGAATGTCACAGTTCAAATGGAGATCCATGTGTGCTAGGATGCCATGCTCAGAAAACACAGTGTTCCCTTGCAGGTCTAGGAGTATAAGGGAAGATTAATCCTGTGCTAAATATGTTTCTGTACTACGCAACACCATTTTAGAGTGGACATTCTCCAGAAGAGATCTCTACTGCTCTTACTAAACCACTTCAGAGTGAACATGTCCTTTAAGAAGTGTGGAGTCCATGTCCACTGATTGCCATTAAACAGATTTAACTGTTAGGATCTACTATATAGCAGAGTTAACTATTAGGATCTACTATATTAAGATATTTGAGATATCACAGATTTTTGTTAGTAGCTGGGCCAGTTTCCAGCTTCCTTTCTGATTTTATATTTGCTGCTGACAGCTGGCACAGGAAGCTTTTTGACTGAAAGATTTCTGAAGGAAAAGGAAAGTCTGTGCCAGCGTTAGAAGGGAAGGTAATACAAAAGGCAAGACTGTGCAAAGATCCTTAGTAGAAGGTAAATCTGCAGTGATCCCAGGGCCACTGTGCACTGGCAAATGCCCCAGAGAAGGAGGTTTGTTCACTGAATGTTGCCATAAGGGCATTCACTTCATTTACCATAAAAGAAAAAAATGACAGGAACATTTTAAGACAAACATGCTTAGATGCAGGAGCTATAAAAATTAATTTACAACCATAGCTAATTTTACCATGGCTATTAAGTATATACTTGCTTTTGGTGACATAACTGGGGCTTGTAAATGGAAGAGTTTTTGGTTTTGCTTCTAGGTAGAGCAATGGTGAGTTTTTCTCATTACCTGGTGTAGTAACAACACTATGTGAAAACCACCCAGGTTTTATACATAAATGTATAAAGCATGTCTGTGCAATAAAAGAGCTGATCATTTCTGTTGTTAAATTTATTCCCTTCTTTTCTTTCTGACCTTGTGCTAAATTCTGTTCACAGATTCCACTGGAATCATTCCAAACTGAAATTAGTGTAAATTAAACTGATTTCCTTGATTCTATTACATAGAATGCCAGGAAAAATCCTTTAAACAAAAGCAATTTAACATACTTGGACACAATGTTGACAAAAATAATTTTCTCAAATAAATACTTCTTGCTTGACTGAAACATTTTAATTTCTGCTATTTTAAATCAGCTGGCTCATGTTATTTTCATGAGTAGCACCAACTGCATTATCTTCAGGAGCTACAGGATATGAATCACCTCTAGGCATTTCCCTGGTTGAATATTTACCAATGGATAAATATAGCTAGTCACCAGCAGTTCGGAAACCTGCATGAAAAGTAGAGTTACCTACCAAATTAAAACATGACAGTAGGTTTCATGTTTTTAATTGTTCACTGCTTCCTTCTCCCCTATCTCTATCATTTTTCCCATTTTACTCCTATTACTCACAGTTACTAGAAATGCTGTAAACTGCACTTGGCAAGAAGTGACAAGATCTTGTTCTGTCCCTTTATAAAAGTGGAAAGTTTGGAAGTCCATTTGCTTTCATAAAGGTAGAGCTGAGACAAGCATAAGTTTCTAGTGACATGGTTTTCCTGGAGTCTGGCAGATTAGCAATGCTTTATTTTCATTTTCCTTTGTGAGAAAATCTTTTGCAAAAGCAAGCTGCTTTCAAATGGTAAAGTCAAACCCTTGCTTATCAATGAAACAAAGCCTTTCATTTTCTAGGGAGAAGCCTGAAAATACTATAATAGTTTATGTTCATCTTGCAGATCAGTTCCCAAGCATGTCTCAGAACGGATCGTGCAGACCTGCGCAATATCCTCACTCTGACCTCTCCCCAATTCTGTCCAGTGGGGACTCAGATTTAGCCAGTCCTCTTCTTCAAACTAACGTCCACATCGATATCAGTGCCTTAAATCCTGACCTGGTCAAAGAAGTCCAGCACGTTGTTATTGGTGCTGATAGCCTGATGGTACATTTCAGCGAAGTAATAGGAAGAGGTGGGTACTGTGATTGCAAGCTGTTGTTCTTTTTGCACGTTCAGTCATCATAAACCATTGTGAATTAGGTATCTATACAGGAGTTTTTCAAGCTTTTTCCTCTTATGACACAGCATCCCATACACCAAATCAAGAGGACAACCAAGGGTTGTCTCTCTCATTTTCAAGTCATATGAAGGGTTGTGTTCTTGATCAGTTGGAGAAGATGACGGAAAGAGGAAGGAGCCTGACATTTAATGAGATTCCTTTGAACTCAAGAGTCTTGCTGATACTCCTTAGCTGCCTCACTCTTGCCTTCTTCCAGGCCACCAAAAAGCTCAATCTGACCTATGAGGCTGCGGCGGGGGGAGGGGGGTGAAGCTACATCAGAATACTGTACAAGCCAAAAGTGTGTGCCTAAATGGCAGGGGATGTTGAGGAGGAGGCATCGGTGAGTCTTAAACTCCTAACGTGAGAGCTGTCAGGGTTGCTACATGGCACTGAAATCCCCTGTCACTAAGTGCATTCAGTAAAAGTCCCCATGGGCCAGGTGGATGTGTACACCTGCATGTTCTCCACAAATTTCTCCCAGCTTTGAAGAATTCACTGTTTCCTTGTACTGAAGTCTCTCTCTTCCCCTCCATTCCTCTCTCATCCCAACTGCAAGTTGAGTAAGTCTCCCACTTTTCTGTTTTTTTGCCATCACCCTTATTTCTCTACATCTTCTTGAATGAGTTCTCTCACATTCATAGTCCAAGACAGTATTTCTGTTAATGACCTTTATTAAAATATATGCTCTGGAGTACCTACGTATAAGCCAAGTG
>PPHD01007288.1:0-10000 GCA_002909625.1 Bambusicola thoracicus
AATACCAGAGAAATAACAAGCAGAATTACCACAGCGCTACCACTAAAGGTTTCTCTGTGACTCGTTAATGAGAATATTCATTTACATTTACATTGTTTCTTTCAGAATAATGATGTCCCATTAGGGAAGACTAAAGGGTTATAGACTCAGAAATGCAAGAAATCTCATTACAAAGGAGGGGATAGAGGCTGGTCTAATTGCTCTATAAGGGTCCAAGGTTACACTTGATAGGACAACCAGAAACAAGAGGGAAAGGATTTTTTTCCCTTTGAAATAGTTTAACACACTGTGAAGTTGAAGGAACAATATGCTTGAGGAATATAAATACAACAGACAGTAGATCTTACACCATAATGACCATATGGTCATTAACTATAATGTGACTAACTAGAGACAAGAATATGTGTTTATATTATGTACAGTTTCATATAGCAATCTGGAGGAAGAATATGTGAAAGTAACACTTAAACTGGGCAGCTTTCTTGATCATTCTATGTCATAAGTCCTAACAGCAAAGAAAGACAGACCTCATAAATTAGACTTTCTGATTTTCGGAATAACTTTGGTTAAGGACAGAGAAACATTAATACACATTTAGCAACTGTAAGACAAAATACAATTACAAAAATAAATAATGTAAAACAAAAAATAATATTAACTGTAATTACTGATGTTGCATGCTTCCGTTTTCACTGTAGAGTAACTGATTTAGAGCAGTACAGCTTATTCTTGACAGTTCGTTTATGTAACAGAAGAAACCAGAAAGAATTATTAATTAACATTTGCAAGAGTATTGCCAAATGTATGGTTTTATATACAATATAATATTGTTCTAAGAGTAGGTCTCCTTGAAAAAGGAAGATTACTATTTTTTTTTTCCTAATATGCTGGTAGAGATATTCAAAAGTTCCCTTCCATTAATAACTGTTCATCAGCAATGCTTTTAACATTGCACTGAATGAGATCAATCCCTTTGAGCTGTCTAAAGCACAACATCTCAAGATCAACATACAAAAATTCTACTCACCTTCAAAGTCCCAGATTTCTTGAATAAAGTCAATACATTAATAAAACTACCCAATTCCAAATCATTACATATTCATAATAACTCCCTAAAAAAAAATGAAGTGCATCATTTTTTGAAGAAATGGTAAAATAACCCCTAGATAAACTTCACATTTGTAGGAAGAAGACTTGGAAAATACATGATTTTTCTAAAATCAGGAATAAATGGTCAAAGCATTGCATCCAATGCCAAAGACGAGGACAATAAAAGAAAAGATGTGGACCAGCCATCACCAAGGGAAATCAAGTAGTGAAACTCTAAGGTGGAATGGAGAAAATGCAAAAAATATAGGAAAAAGTGTGATTTATAGATTTGCTGCTTTAGTTAAAGGTGATCAGGTACAATGAGCATGTAACAGTTTTTCTTTAATGTAACAGATTTTCTAAAAAGCTAACTAGGACTGTGTTATGAATTTTCTACAACTGAAATGTAGGATTAAGTTATGGAAAAGAATAGAAAAAAATCCAAGTATTGAGAGGCATGGAAATACTGTGCTGAGAATACAGAGATGGGACTGGTGATGAGCATTAAGAAACATGCTATTCTTTTAATACATTTTTACCTGCTTAGGTGCAGGTCTTTGGAGGGAAGGAGATGTGTCTTGGCTTTGCAGCTTCACATAGCCTGTCCAAAGGCAATCTTTGTTCAGAAGAAGGCAATTTAATTTTCCTACCAAGACAGAAGAGACTGTGCAATAAAGTACACTGAAATTTGATTGCCTGAGGCTGCTACAGAACTCAATTTGGAAGATGGCATCTGCAATTCTCTTATCACAATTGAAAACTTTGCAGCTACCATCAAGCTTAGGCATATAATTTTTAATTCCATCTTCAAACAATGCAGTAAATTTAGAAATCTGCATTGAGAAATATACCCCGATTTTCATGTGTGTATTAGATATTTTCTAAATGTCTAGGAATATTAAAAAGTCCAGTTTTATGAGCAAAGAACAGGAATCCAAGTCAGTCAAGGGTACCAACAGTAACCTTTCCAACAAATGATCTTAAATCATATTTATAAAAGACTAAATTGAGTAGCAGACAAACAGAAACAACAAGACTTTTAATATTAATGGATATGAAACTAGGTGGTGGAAGATATATTGTGAAGAAATGGCTGATAAGTGAATATGCCTAATACACATTAAATGATAGTAGAGGTAGTACAGGAAGCACAAAAAGCACAGATGACTCTTTTTAAACAATTTCCTGTTACCAGCCTGTAACATGAAACACACAGTGAGTAGAAAAAAGGGAAAATCATGATCTTGATGGAAGTCATGATCAAACTATAATTTGTCATAAGGCAAATTCCTTATTAAAAAAAAGTCATAAGGCAAGCCAGATAAATAAATAAAACAAAATATAATAAATTAAAAGCTAAAAACAAACAAGCAAACAAAACAGCCACAATAACATAAATAGCAGGGAAGTTCAGCAAGAAATGTCTTGGATAACTTTTCTGAAACACACAGATCAGATCAATGTCTACTGCCAAGATACAGCTCTGAATGCAGTGGGCAGAAATCTTAATGTATTTCAACAATTGAAAAAAGTGAGAAACAGTGTTGAAGGTGAGCCACAGGCTGACAGAACACAAGATGCATGGTTTTTTTAGAAGAAGAAAAATGGCCAATTCTTGATGCCTTATGTTTCAACCAGAACATGAGTTAATTCCTGCATATTAAGAGATCTATTGCATCTTGAAATGATATAAATACTAAGAGAAATGCTGTAGAACACATATCAATACAAAACAATTACAACTCCCATGTATCATACAAGCTTTAGATGAGAAAAAGCAAACTGACAGGGGCTGTGTTGCTGAATCAGCCAGGAAGAATAAGGATGACCGGTTAATATGGTTACAGATATCACAGCTCACTAAGTTATAAAGTTTTAGCTTCCACTGCTCAAGAAAGATCAAGCAACCAACTTTCAAGTCTTCACAGAAAAGAGTAAGTCACTATATCACTTTTCACAGAAACTGGGCTATATGGGTTACAGTTGCCACTAAGTATGCACTTAATAGAATCAAAAAACCCAACAAACATTCATGTTCAACTAAGCTCTATGACCACAGTATCGTCTGTATTGCAAATGTGGTTTTATTACTCTGTACCACTGCAGGCATGGGATTTGGATTGCTGCAGTTCCCAATAATTTGTGCTAGCCCATGCATACAGACATATCCATGCACTCTACAGAATCAAACAGGTTTGTGGTCAGTCCTAGCAGCTCCTCAGTCCTGCTCCTTGTTCACCATATTCACCCAGCGCCTGCATGGGATCTCCACAGGCCACAGCTACAGAGATGAGAAACTGCAAGATCTGTTATGGGATGCACTGTGGATATCTGCTCTACACTGGCCGTTTCCATGGGATGCAGAGAAATTCTGCTGAGGTGCCCAAAGCACCCCCTCCCTCTCCTTCTCTAACTTTGGCATTCGCAGAAGTATTTCTCACCTTTTATCTTCATCCCTCACTGTCTATGCAGTATACCATTTAGATAAACCTTGGCTGCAGAGCCCAGCAGTGCTCTATGGATTGACTGTTGGAGCCGGCTGGAAGTGGTCATGTTTGGCACAGAGCAGCCCCAGCCTCACCTCACAGGGGCACTTGCAGGCCCCTGCCAGCACTGGGGAATGTAGAAGGATAGTCAAGCATAGTACAGAATGGTAATAAATCCACAATATGCTGATTTAGCTATATTATGGAAAAGACAGAAAAACTAGCAAATGAAAGACGTGCAGCTGTTGGAGTCGGAGGAAGCAACAAAGATGCTCAGAAGATGGGAGCACCTTTCCTGCAGAGAAAGGCTGATGGAGTTGGGCTTGTTCAGCCTGGAAAAGAAAAGGCTCTGGAGAGATCACACTGCGGTCTATCAACACTAAAAAGGAGATTATAAACAGGATAGAGACAGACTTTTACACAGTCTAATAATGAAAGGACAAGGGGGAACGGTTATAAACTAGAAGAGGGGAGATTAGGACTAGAAGTTAGGAGCAAATACTTTACAAAGAGGGTGGTGAGGCAGCAGAACAGTTTGTCTACATAAGCTGTGGGTGCCCCACCCCTGGAGGCATTCAAGGCCAGTTTGGATGGGGCCATGGGCAGCCTGAGCTGATAGGGGGGCAGCCCTGCTCACAGCAGAGGGTTAAAACTGGATGGTCTTTGAGGGCCCTTCCAAACCATGCCATTCTATGATTCTACAATGATTCTAGTCTCAGCAAGAAGATTTCTCTTAAATATCCCTATGAACTAGAGCAACTATGTCAAAACCTACAATAACCATTGTTTCTTGATGGGACACCAAACGTTAAGCTTTAAGTGCTCTGAAAACAAAAGCTCTAAAATCCATGTTTTTGACAAAATAACATATAGTAGATACTGTTACCACAGAACAAGCCATATAGTTGCATAAACAAAAAATATGAAATAATGAGAAAGACTTGAGTTTTCCAAGGCAGCAGAACTTGATGGTCCACTCCTGCAGACTACTTTCACCACACAGAAGCATGCTCCTATTTGCTTACACGCTCTACAAACCTATTTCAAGTTTTCCATATTCTAGACAATGACAATTTAAACTTTACATTGGAAGGGAACCTGAACACACTCACAAACAAAATGACACAGACTCACTGCATAAATCAAATTAAGTCACAGAATTATTTACAGATCCATTTAATTAGCTACAGTTTACAGATGTTACTGTTATCTAGTGCCTAAATTAATGATAGGTTATCACCAAAGGGGCAGTCCAGCACTACAGAGAATAAAGTTAGAGAATTTCAAATTGACACAACTGTGATTTTTTTTTTCTTTAAACAGATAAAAAATGCTATGTCATATTATAAAAACGAATTGGGAAAAAAAGACTGTTTCATTTATAAAAGCATAACTGTTTATGTTTCTCTCACTTTTCCTTCTAGGAAAAGATGGTCATTCAGATAAATACAACAAAATACTTGATAAATATTCATTTTAACAAACCTACAAAGACTTGAGCCGCCAAACATTCCATTTAATTAAGAATCCCTTATTCAGTATTTAATAAGGTAAAACTTTCTACTCCCAACAGCTACTCTAACAAGTCTTTGGCAGATAACATAAAAACCATTCAAACAAGCTCCAGAATTATAAGCAGTATCAACAGATATTACAAGTATTATCTGGACACTTGAGCAAAAATATTTGGCATTACCAGTGTTATTTAGACACAAATACACTAGACAATAAACTACCCTACCTCATGCTTTCTTCCACTCCTTACATTGCTGGTTTTCAGAGTATCTGTAGCGCACAAATTATGTTCCACCAGGTTAAGATTTGCTTTTTTCAGTTTTTCCTTTAAAAGATCAATTTCAGATTTTTGCATGGTGATAAGACACTCCAGCTCTCCTAAAGAAGGCTGCTGAAATGCCTAAAAAAATGGTAGTGTAGATAGGTTACATTAGTAACAATACTCAGAAACACAGTATACCACTTAGATAAAACTGATACATAAACATACACACACACACACACACACACACACACATAAGTTCAAAACAAACTAAGAAAAAACAGATAGACCCTTTAGTGTTAATGAAACATTCCAAAACCATGTTTTCCAAATCCAAATTTAGTCTTAAAAACAGTTGATTTATAAAAACACCTCTTCTGCAGCAATTTGTTCCATTATGGTATTGAACCTCAAATGCAGTTATAATTTATTGACAAAATGTTTTAACTCCTAGACTTGTTTTTAATAAAATGTCTACTTGGTAGATATCAATGTACTATCAAATGGGGGAAAAAGAGTGCTGTAGTCAAACTCAAGACTTAAAATGGCAATCCCAGATCTCAGTGTTATTTGAGCAGATACGTAACTTCATGAAGCCATCAAATTCCAGGACCTTTCTCAGCTAACGAGTTCCTATTGGTTCCTTGGCACAGTGCAATACTGTCACACACCACTCACCTCAAACCTTTTAAGATCAACAGGTATTTTCAACGATTTCAGATATCTTTTAAAGCACAACTTTGATGTCCAATGGTGGACTCACATGAGTATGATGAAGAGTGTTCACATCACAGTGCTTGATATATTACTCCTTCACAGCTGTAGGAGTAATCTCAGCTTCTCAGTAGTAATGAAAACTCACCTGTGATTATACCTGCCCCATCACAACCAAAAGGCAAAACACTGGTAGCTCAGCACAAACAACAGTTATTTGTCTGTTGTCATCTACAGCAATTACAAAGGGAAATGAACTAGCTCAAACCTCCTTCACAGTGATTTAAGGCTGGGGACAGACATTCACCTTGCTAACACAGATGTGCCAAGCAAAGATAATAGAATTCCCAGATGGTCGACACAATTAGGCAGCTGGAGGCTAGCACCCCAACACCTCTGATGAAAGGAAGGATGATGCAAGCTCCTTCCTTATTAGTTTGCAGAAATAGAAAGAAAGATTACTTTAAAAAATCAGGGCAAGTGCCTTCAGCTGACACCTGACATTGTATTGTACTGACTGGGAAAAACTCACTGCCAATGGTGCTATAACAGCAAAGACATCAGCTATGAAACTGTGGTCTTCAATCACCAAAACTACAACTAGAGGAGAGTCTTCTCAAGATACAGTTTTATATTACACACTTCCTCCTAATTAGTCATATTCTCGCAACCAGAATTACTTGCAACTGTTTGAACATATTCTGTAGACAAATACTCATTTCATTAGAGAAGAAAGTATTTTAGGTACTATTCTTAGCTACTCCTGCTCTCTCAAATACAGGAATTCCCTACATAAAAAAAATAAGGTATGCTGACAAAAGTTAGCATAAAAAGAGGGCCAAGGAAATCAAACGATTTCCAAATTCAGGCCAATCAAAGGAGAAATGAGAGGACTGAAAAAAATCACACTGTTACCAAGCTGTTACCTAGTATGCTTAATATTTGATGGAAACAGAGTAAAATACATATCTATATGATTTACTGCTATTTAGAACATAAAGCTTTTCATAGTAACTACAACAAACTCAGTTTCTACAAATAAACTTCCAATTAGAATTACCAAGCATTTGTTTCAACAAAATCATAACTCCTTATGTAGCAAACAAGCACAGGAAAGTTGTCAATGCTTTGCTGACTGTTCTGTAAATAATTTGTAACATATTTTGCATAATTTCAGCCATACGTAGTTGCAAACACATCATTTCCACCTATATTATCCACAAAAGGCCAAGCCTATATCTAAAAGAAAACTACACGACAGGAAAAATAGAAGTAAAATAGAAAAATGAGCAGAGAAGTAATGCATTGAAAAGAACACTTAAAAGACAACTGGTGCTTTGCTCATGTAACCTAAACTTCAGTACTACATACAATGCTGGGGAAAAAGAAACATCCGAGAGAATGAACACAATGCCAGAAGGGAAATTCATTTATATTTCTGTTTTCTGCTTGATATTTTTAATCAAAATAGGCACCTCCTCTAATTATAGTATTTATAAGCCACGAGTGAAAAAATAATAATAATTCTATGTGTAACACAAGCATTGCAGTTACATTAATAACTAAAGAAGAAAGACAGTTTTGATCTCTTACAGCCATTTTCATTCATGCTGCCAATAACTACATTTTTTAAAAGTCTAGAACTATTAAATATTGCTGACTTTTGAGCTATGAGAATTAAATTAATTTAGCTAATGATTAACTTCATACTGTTTCACTACTTTTTAATTTCCTCCATCAAAAATGAAATGCACAGTTTTGTGCAACGTAATTCCATTTAAGAGTCACAGAATATATCAAATCGTTGCTCCTGCATGTCAGTGAAGTTTTGCAACTGACTTTAACCCTGTTCCTCTACTGGTATTATTCTTGGTTTAGTTTGATTTGTTTTTGCCTACTCGCTTCTTTTCCCAAATGATATTTCTTGAAATCGTCATGCAGTGATACTTAGTTAAAGTTGAAAAACCATGGAAGTGCAGTTTCTAGTAAAATTTCTACAACAGTCTTCGTGCAAATGCATAGACTTAATTCTTATGAAACTAAAAACAATTCTAAAAAAGTCTTAGATTTTAACTCATGCCTCCAAAATGCCCGTGGTTTTTACCCTCAAAATATTCAGTGGAACACTGCTACCAACACATAAATTGCTACACAGCTTGGGACTGTGACATCATCAAACCCTGCTTAATTTTTTAGTATGTACGTAACTATGAATGCAGACTGTATGCTAAGGTGAACTGTTTGTAAAATTGACATTTTGTTTATCAATAGACTGCAATTACAGAAAGCATTTTCTGTTGAATTTAACATTTTCTTCACCTTCTGATGAATATTCTACATTTCCTACTTTACAACACCTCGTTTACTTAAATATTAAGGGAATTTTTGAATACAGATTTTTAAAATGGGAAAAGAAATGGATGAAATTTCTTCCGCTGATCTTCTGTTTCAGATTCGCTCCCATTTAACTTCACGTTACTAAAGATTTGTGTTCTGAGCATCACTGCTTAAGAGAAAAAAAAGAAAAATCAACAAAACCAAATTTTTACATGAAACGATTTTGCTATTACGAGAATCTCAATTCCTTCTGTATAAAAGATGACTCTGAACAACACAGAGCTCCAAGATTTATGAATGAGGAAAGGACTGCAATTTGGAAAGCTATCCTATATTTGCTCGCTTATTCATTTTCAAGTTTTACTTGTGAATGCTTGTTTGTTTGTTTCTTAGACTAGAGAAAATAGAGAAGCCACCCTGAGCTCATATAAGGGACAGCCAGCGGGGGAAGAGCATCTCTTGGACCTAGGTTGCATATTGAGAAGGAGTACTGCATGACCAGTGATTCCCCCTCACCAGTTGGATGAGTTCAACTCTTCTTTCTTTATATGACTGTTGGCCTACCTACGAATATTTTGCCTGGTATTGCCAACAATCTGTCAGAAGCAATTTTACTTCCCTGTGAACAGAACAGAAAGTTCAACCTCTACTACCATATCACCAACATCCGCCTCTGACATCTTAAGCCAGAATAGTAAAGTAGTAGGTGTTACTTTTGGAGCAGATCTTGTAATAGAGAGGAACAGAGAAGGTAAAGAGAATAAAATTACTTTTTAAAGACTATGTAGCCACCACACAGGGAAGACTCCTTGAGCCAGGTATGAATTGTATTTTATTTATCAGCAGAACCAGAGTTCCTGTTATCTAATTAATTCTCCAATTATTTGGGAAAACAAACAAATGGAAGAAAAGGAAAAAGAGTGGTCTGGTGAAATGCTTAGAGTCACCACAGAAGGTGACTTCATCAAAGCAGGATTTTATGAAAGTCTTTTTATTAAACCAATTGCTCATTTCTCCACTCATTAACTGGCACAGCAACTTCTTAGTTGCAAGTACATGGTTAAACTGAGCAGCTTTTTCTTAAAATCATCAGAACAGCAGCAAGCAAAGATCCAGACAAGTTGAAAACATCAATACTGTTTGCTCTAATGCATTACAATTAATACACATGAAAAATAAAATACAATATTGCAGAAACCCATGTAACTGCTTGTAAAATTATTTTATACGTTTATGCTCCCAGAAGCAATACTTTGTTGATGTGGCTTAAAAGTTTCTATTAAGTATAATGGTTTTTTTATTATTATTTTGAACCTTTCGAGCATCTTCTCTACCATTTTGTTTTGCAAACGTTTTAACTGGAGGGTTCTTCTTGACTAACAGCACCAAACTACAGATAGTATTTCTCCACAGACTTTGAGACGTTTAAAAATACATATTGGCTTACTAGGCAAGTTTTAAAAGAACACATTTTTCTGAGTTATAGACTCAGTACTAGAAAGCAAAGAACACAAACATACATCTGATGGGCAGACTGCTCTGAAAAAAGCAACTTTATTGCCTGATGAAGTATTACACCACTATCACAAGTAAAAAA
>PPHD01007288.1:12016-22640 GCA_002909625.1 Bambusicola thoracicus
AAAAAAAAAAAAAAAAAAATCATTTCAAAAGCTGAACAAAGCCACTATTCGTTGTTTTATAGATGATACATGTCTGCATCCTGGCAGACCTACAACATCGCAGGTGGAGTCCCAAATTGTCATAGTAAAACACACCCAACTGTAACTGAAATTGCAGTTTATGGTGATCAATGCTAGTATACTGTGATCCCAGTAGCAACGACTTCACAGACTTTATGAGACAATTATAACTACACACAGCTTTTCTGAGGACAGAAACCTTTGTACACCTCTTTATTACCCCAGAGTGGTGCAGTTCAAATACAAAAGGTTTCTCTGAAAAGAAAAATATGATTTCAGCAAAGATCTCTATTTTCTGCTCTCTAATTTGTTTAGACCACACATATACAAGACATTTTGACATGGTTTCATAAGACATTGGTAAGAAAAAAATTGTTTCTAAACTAACAAAATTGCTATTACTTCTTTGATTATGGCCAGGGTTTGGAAATAGATTATCTTTAAGGTCTCTTCCAACCCAAGACATTCTATAATTCCATTCTATGACAAAGAACCAGAGACATATTTATACTACTTTTTAAAAAAAGTGCTTAGCTGTAAGCTACTGTATTAAAATTCCTATAAAAATATAGCCAAGATTAAAATAACTTGTTACTACTGAAAAAGACATGTTTCTTAACATTTATTTATAGTTACGTAGTACAAATACTGAAAAAAATGATTAAATATGGGCCAAATTTCACTTCACAAGCTGCAATCTTCAACCGTTATTATAAATCTTCACATATTATAAGGCTACTCTCCAAGGAACTTGTGACAAGGAGCTTGTGACTTAAAAGAGTACAACCATTCAAAAATTTTAGTCATCTGGTCCAACCCTTGATCCAGCAGAGCCACCCTCAGCAGGCTGGCTAGGAGCATGTTCACAAACATCTCCTAGGAAGAAGAATCCAGTCTCTCTGGGCAACATGAGACAGAACTGTACTGCACACACACAGTTAAGAAGTGCTTCTTGATGCTCAAGTCAGAAAATCTTATGCTGCAGTTTGTGCCCACTGACTCTTGTCCTGGCACTGGGCACCACTGAAAAGAGCCTGGCTCCATTTTCTTTGTAACCTCTCTTCAAGTATTTATACATTGATGAGATGCTCCTTGAGCCTCTTCTCCAGGCTGAACATCCCCAGCAGTCCCACCTCTGAGGAGAGGTGCTCTGGTTCCATTTTCATCTTGGTAGCCCTGGACTGTTCCTGGTATGTTCAGGTTTTTCATAGACTGAGGGTCAGAACAGAACACAGTGCCCCAAATGCGGCCTTACTAGGGCTGAGCACGGGGCAAGTACCACCTCTCTTATCTACTGGCAATACTCTGTAATACTTGTTAGTTGATTAAAAAACTGCATTTCATGATTTTTATGATCAATTTCAGTACTTATAGAGTGAAATGAACAGTTCTAAGAACTGGAAGACATTTTATAGAAAGCTTTGTCCTATATGAGGTGAAAGACAAACTTTTTATGCAAATAAACAAAACAGATGAAGTAAACCTAAGCAAGTGTAACATTAAAAGCATTTTGTTACAAATTTGTTTTGGTAACTAAAATGTTCCCAATTTATAAAACAAAATTTACAGCAACATACTTCAAACAGGATATTATCCTCTTGATATACTGCATCAGTTGGAAGAAATAGAAAACTAATCCTCAAAATATTCATATTGCAATACTAAGTACGCTGGGCAAAAGAGACAACTAAAATAAAAGCGGATTACTCAAACCGATTTTTTCTTTCTACCATTTCATTCAAAATCAGCATGTGTGATACATGCTTAATAAACTGAAATTATGAAATACTCGTAGAAACCAGTAATTATTACCCTTAACAAATAGGAACTGAGATAGTCTGGATAGTAAGTCTGATAATATAAAATCTATCTTTTTTCCAGGCTAAATTATAGTTTCAACAGTAAGAAAATTACAAACACAAGGGAAGAACAAAACAAAACAAAACACAAAGCTTTCTTATGTAACACTGATCTGTAACCTTCTTGGTTAGTGAAAATCTGATGAAGGTGTACTGGTGATGCTGACGAAGACAGCATGATCAAAAAAATGTTCAGCAAGCCACTAATCTCAACATGGTCAGTACAAAAAAATCAGTACTTTATGACAGAAATGTAACTGCAATTTAATCCAGTTTTCCAACTTCATTCCAACTCATTTAAGAAGAATTGTTTTCAAAAAACAGTAACAAGAACAGTTGGTAGATGCATACATTATTTTAGTTTCTGGTAAAAGAAGCCTCAACTCCAAATTCACCCTGTTCCATTGATGCTGCAATCAAGAGACAGCAGTTAGGAGGTCTGCTAAATCTAACAGGTCCCAGAATTAATGATAGATGGTAACTTTTTTTTTTTTTTTTTCCCTTGTAGAAACTACAGCTGTGACACAATAGTCACTATCATTTCAACATTTAAGCAAAATGGTAGAGTTAGTAATTTTATTACTATTACAATATTTGGGTGTCATTAAAATGCAGTCAACAAGGAATATTATGACTCTTTTCATGTTGAAAGGCATACTCATGCCTTTCAGTCAGAACACAATTTGGAGTATTTGTTACAGCGGAATGAAAGTATGTTAATTAAGACAAAACATTAAGTATGTTAAACACACATAGTAGTAACCACAGTTAGCTACTATGCACCACTCTCCTATAATAACGCAGCATTTGTAGCACTAATAATTTGCTCCATCCCAGAATGGATTCAGACGGATCTACTGAAAAAATGAATGTTTGTACACTACATTTAGATTACTATATATGCACGTATACTTCTCATCATAGCAGGTACAGAGAAGGGCAAAAAAAGAATCAGAGCACCACTTCTAGAAAAAAGGCTGAAGCATTTGGAATTGTTCAGCCCGCAGAAGAGAAGGGCACAGGAAAATCTCTCTGCAGTTCTTCAGTTCTTAAGGGAAAGAATCTTCTTTCTCTTCTATAAGAAAGAGACTTTTTACATAGTCTGATAGTGATAGGACAAAAAGAAACAGCTTTAAGCTAAAAGAGGGAAGTTTAGATTAGATATAAGGAAGAAATTTTTCACTACTCAGGTGATGAGGCACTGGAATAGGCTGCCCAGAGAAGCTGCAAATAGCCTATCCCTGGAGGTGATCAAGTCCAGGTTGAATGGAGCAGTCTGGTCTTCTGGGTGGCAATGATGCCCATGGCAGGGTGGATTGGATGAGATAATACTTAATGGACTCTTCCAATTCAAACAATTCTACAAATGTCTCCTTTCATTACCTTGGTAAGTATCTGACTGAGCATGTGACAGATCACATAAATGCTCAACTGTTTCCGCAGACAGACTGAATACATTCACTTCCAGGAGTGAACTTCTGGTGCAGTTTCTCTAAAAAATAATGACAAGTACACTGTAACAAACATGTTGGGACCAGGTAGAGTGCCAGAGAGTCTAAATGCTGATACATGGTCCAAATGAAAACATACCACAGAGTCAAGAGAAGGACAGACAATCTAAACCTATCCTGGTGCAAACAGGGAACATTTTCTCACACCTTATCACTAGTCACCTGAATAAAGAGACCAATACCCCTTTGCTGCAAACTCCTCTCAGGCTCCCCTTACAGAGTGATGAACTCTTCTCCATCTTCGTCCGGATTGAACAACCCCAATTCCATCAGCTGCTCCCCATAACTCCCATTTTCTAGTCCCTTCACCAGCTTCAGTGTCCTTCTCTGACCACATTCCTGCAACTCAACATCTTTCTAGTAATGAGGGGACAAAACCAAACAGGTTATCCAAGGAGTGGTCTCAGGAGTGCAGCCTACAGAAAGACAATCACTTCCCCACTGTTGCTGGCAACACTGTTTCTTAAGTCACAAAATGGCCTTTGGAAAATGTCAAGTATAAGTGTAAGATCTAGCAAATTACAAACCTGGAAGCGTATTAGTGAAAGATTTCTACCTTAATACTTTCTTTATATCTATAATCTAAAGTTTATTCCCATGGTCAGGAACAACACAACAAATGAAGACCCATGCATTTCATTTTCACAGAGAAAATGCAAAAAAATATTTTTTTTTTTTCCCAGGAATAAAAGCATTTTGGTTTTACTTTTATTTTTTTATGTATTTCACAGCTTTATTAGAGCATAAAAATAAGAGTTTGGTTGAATATAGACACTATTACTCAGGTTTTTTCCTAGGGCAGATACAATTTACTTGCAAAATACCCTGTTAGCAAAAGCAGAAAATCACATTACTGTAGAAGCACAGTAGTACATTTTTTCCTCAAAACAAAACAAACAAACAAAAAAACAAACAAAACAAAACAAACAAAAAAAAACCCTCTGCAATTTCCTATACAACTGCTTTGTCCAGAAGCTTAATTTAAAACAAGAAGAAATAACTTGTGTTATTCCAGAAGTAGTCTCTGACCTGTAAGTCACAAGAAGAATTCTGATGTAACATATTCAAAGCATCGTGAGCCTGCTGAAGTTGTTCCTGTAACTGACAAATCTTCTGATCTTTTCCAAGTAACTGATCCTGAAGAGAGGTGTACCTTTGCTGCAGCTGAATTTCATTTGTTTTTACAGTTTCAAAACACAAAGTCAATTCATTATAAAGCTGTAAGAGTGAAGAAAAAGAAAAAAAAGAAGATTAAAAATAACATCAGCAAAGGCAGAACTGTAAATGCATGAGAACAGAAGGAGAGCAAGTATAATATAAGTAACTTGGATGCAGAGATCACCTTCTCTTTGGACAATCACCTCTTATTTCATGTCCACCTGCATCATAGCATGCTCTTAACAATGGAAAACAGTGATTGTAACAAACTCTAAGTTTCAAATAAGCTTTTCCAGATACACACAAATTACATCAGAATATTACCAGTTTCAAGTATTTTTTATGGCATTTACTAACAAAAATAGGTATCTAAAATCAAGATTTACTTCTTTTTTTTTCTTTTCTTTTTTTTTCTTTTTTAATGTTACATAAAATGTAGGGAGAAAAAATATCACTTCATGGAAGTTGGAAAAAAAAACAAAGCATCTTTCCTGGGAATTACATTAAAGGATCGAGAATACAAATAACATTCTTGTCTTGTGTACAATATTTATATATTTAAAAAACATACATTTTTAATATCTGCTGTATAGCAAAATATTGAATCCACTAATGTCCACAGCATTTTGTATGAACTGAAAAAAAATGCTGTTTAATTATTTTGGGAGAATTTTTTTCATACAAGCTATAAAACCCAAAATTGCTATTAGAAGTTCTTATCCCTGTGGCTTTTCAACAGTTCTTGATGCAACCAGAATATTGCAAATATTCTGCATTTACTTTATAGGAAATTCCATATGCACTAACAAATTCTAGAACTACACCTAAGTAATAGCAAGTACTATGTGTACTTGTGGCTTACAAGAGTAACTTATTTCATGAGAATAAGAAAAACAACTATTTCACCCCTTCACTTTCCCAATTTTAATATAAAGATATGAGGCCTTAAAAACAAAATCACATTTTTATATTTAACCAACTTGAAAAATAAAGCTGTAACTGAATAAACAGCAGTTTGTATACTGATGGAAAGTATGTGGGTTTACTACTCAAACATACATTCCTCACTTTTTTCATTGCAGTTTTTCATTTCTTTGAAAGCCCTTTTTCTCCAAATAAACAATTTCCCTTTATTTATTCTACCATGAAATAATCTGTGCAGGGCATGCATTTCTGCACTGAGCAGTTTGGAAGGCCCATTTCTGCCATTCCACCCAAAAGAAACTAATTAAATATTAAAATCAGAAACATAGTTTTTTTATTGGCAGTTGTTTTACTTCCAGAAACATTACTTTACTCGTCATTTTGGTCTTTGTCTTGTTACCTTTACTTAAACGATACACTTTGTTGTCAGCTTACATTGCACAGAATTTAAAACCTTTGGAAAAAGAGACTATTAGATTTGGAGATTGTCTACCTATTGCTTTGTAGGAGATTTGGAAACAATGAACCTCATTTCTTTCCTTCTTCCTATCATCTTCTACTCCTAATGACTCCCAAAGGACAAAGTAATTACATCTTGCCTATTCCCAAAACAGATTAGAAATCATGTCTCCTAGGCAAAATTAATTCTATGCCCACATGCATTGATATTTTCACTGACGCTTCAACCTTAAAAAAATGGAATTTTACATTAATATTTCCACACCTACTGAATTTTTCTTATATATTTAAGTTTCATCATCTCTGGAAACTGAAGTTCAAGATTAGGCAATTGATTGTGGAAATCAGTACGTATTTCATAAGAAAATAAATAGCTCATTTATCAAAAACATGCATTTTTAGATAATGTCTTTTGAAATGTATGGAACATCAAGACACAGTTACTTCCAGCTATAGCTATATAAGCTCATTAGCTAGATCATACTGGAATGACAATTTGCTGGTTTTATGACTAGCAGCACTTAAGTGGTCATAATTATAGTATCTGAAAGGTAGCATCCTAGTAAGATGAATGGAGAACATCAAAAATATTATGCTTTTTTTCAGCTGGCAGCAACATCCCCTAATGTAGCTAATGCATAATTTTGGTAGTAAGTATGTGTCAGGACAAGACTAATAGCATATCTTTTTGTTTGCATAAACTTTTCCAACCTTCCCTTCTTTGGAAACAGCTATAACCAAACACAGATATTTGAAGTATAAAACTAAGTAAAACAGATGTGCACAATCATAGAATTACTCTTTTCACATTGAGTTATATGCATTTTTTCAAATAACATCAATGTGCTAGCTTATAGGAGTGAGATTAAACAGAAAGTGTTTAACATCAGGAAATTTAAAATTAAAATTAAACAAAAATAAATAAGTTTATATACTGGTCAGATAAAAGTGTTCAGTTTTCAGCTTGACTCCTGGTCTTTTCACTTATGGCCATGATCACTGTTTTGTGGATTTAATACATGTTTAATACGTGCTTAAAGTTTGGTATGGGATTATGCAGGTATTTTCTGCTCATTTTACAACTAGTTTAGAAGAAACACCGCAGTCACACAGCAGTAAGTGCGTTCTCAAATATATGAAAGTGAATACTATCGTCAAACAGGTCAATCATTAAAAAAAAATACAGAAATTCATGTGTAGAGGTGATGATGTGTAAAAGATTAGAAGACCAGAGAGAGAATATTGTCTAGAAAAAAATAAAAGAAAGACAAAAATACTATACATTATTTATATCAAAACTAGTAATTTTCACAGAAAAGAGTGAAACATGGGCTTCAAAAAAGTGAGTGGTTACAACTCACGACTATTAATAAGACGTGAGGTTTGACAAGAAAACTGTTCAATCCCTAAAACAAGAGATAAAAGTATTTATGATTACAGGACAGAGAGAAAAGATTTAAAGTCCTTCCCTGTAAATATACACCATAGAAAAATGGCAACAACCCGTGACACAAGACTTTGTTCTGCAAAAAAATGTTGCAGACTGTATTTTGAGCATCTCTTTCTAATATCTTAGAGTTGCCATTTCTTTGACAAGACAACACCATTTGTTATTCGTGAAAGTACATAGATGCAAATAAATATTAAAACTACCTAAAACCAGTACACTGTAATAAATTCAGTATAAATGTCACAGCAGCTTTATTTATTAGGAAGGAAGAATAATTCAACTGAATTACAAAAAAAGCAAAGTATTCCCTACTTTACAGCTACTCTAAAAATTTCCTTCACTATTCTACCAGAATACCATTCTGACTGATTCTGCCAGAAACAGTTTTTGCAACATATTTGAAGAGCTACTTAAAAGAAGAGACTTCATTACAACAGGTGTGCTTAGTGTCTGCCAATCAGTTAAAAGTGCCAGACTGAAGCTAAAAATTCAAGGATATCCAAAAGATATGACTCTAAAGCATGCCCACAACTGATAAAAATATTTAACACTTTGATGTTTAATCCAAGAAATATTTAGTTAACACACTTGTAGATTTTTCTCTAATATCAACTAAAGTACTGAAAGAGAGGATAGCAAAGAGATTTCTTTCAGAAGTACACCCGTATGAGAATCTAAAACACTAGAATACAGCCACTCATTAAAATGCAACAGTAATCAATTATATAAAATGATGAAACAATTATATAAAACAATAAAACAATATACAAATAGTATGTAATGTATAAAATATTATCTTACATTAAATGCTTAACAGAATGTTCACCCCTTCAAATACTCTGCACATCACTGCAGAGACATGACTAAACGAATGGTAACCTATAGTAATACTAGACACGTAGTTAAGAAATAAGTGGAAAAAAAGTCTACATTAAGACACAGTAATACAACAAGGGAAACTACTATAATACTGCCACAGAAAGTCACATCACTAAATCATACTACTCAAAGAGAATTTCAGTAGAATAAGGACAGAAAGCAGCTGGAGCTCTAGGATGAAACTGAAGAGGCACTCTAGACTGCACATGGAACATTCACTGGACTGTACTAGGTCTGCCTGGGACAGAACTCACTATCTCCCTAGAGGCCCATCTTGTGCTGTCAATTTTGCACCAGCATTTTGACTACTGACAGACAGTGCTGGAACAGCATCAAGGCTGGATCTACAGTACCTCTCAACCTGCCCCTGAAGGCCAGTAGGCAGCAGAGATCAAGAGGAAGGGAGAGAATACAGCCAGGGCAACTGACCTAAACTGACAAAAATTATATTCCATATCATAAGACTTCATTCTCAGAAATGTAAGCTATCTTCTCTACGTAGACTGGAATGAACATTCAGCAGGGTTGTAATGGACACCAAATTGGTTAACGCAGGAAAACGTTAACAGTGCAGTTTAAAAATCTCCACTGTGAACCCAATCTGATTAGTCAAAACTCTCAGAAATATTAAAATATTACTATTCTAAATCAAAGTAGGTTTTACAAACATACTTCAATAAGTTTAATTTTAAGATTTTTCTTTATACGTCTCTTCTTAGACACTCAACACAGGATTTTTCAAATATTAAGGATATTACCTGTGAGTGCAGAGTTTAACATAATCATGACAGACCTATAGCCTATACAGAATTTCTTCACTTTTAACAGGTTGAAAGTATCTGATCATAAAATTCACTTGATAGTATGGGAACAATAGTAGTAGAGTTTGGTACAGAATAAATAAATGGAATAACCTAATTAACAAACCTCCCAACAACAGAAAAAAGTGTCACAGACTGAACTAAAATGCAATATAATCATTAATGAAGATATGAGTTCCTCAAAACTTTCACCTACAAAGCCAACTACAAGGACAATCATTCACTTATCACTGGTATAAGCTTTAGTACATTTGACTTGACAGTTAGTTCTTGTGTGAGGGAACAAACGTATTTTGTTCCAATTTGTGGAACAAACTGTTATTACTAGTATTTATATATGTTTTTATATGTTTTAGTTTTTATTTTTTGGATTCGATGCTACTTGAATAAAAATAAGTACATATATGTTATTTTTAACTATGCTTAAATGTTCTTGCAGTCCTGAAAAAGGCTGTTAGTGGTGAAATTGTACCTTAAGCTACCCGAGCCAGTAACTTAACATTCTAATTGCAGTTTCTTAGACTTAAAGAAAACTATTTCCATAGACTAACAGCATGAAAAGGACAGGCAAAGTAAACTGCAGGCACAAAATTGACTGAAATTAACTGAAAATACATCTGATGCTATATATGCTTTTCATCTACCTTCAGTGCACTTAATGCAAATTTTTGTGATGTCTCACAACTGAAAAATCTTAGTGTTTTCTAATTATCCCAAAAATCTACTACTGAGCAATGCTTTTCTTCACTACATGTACCTACTGTACCAAAACCTCAATATTCTCTATTTGTTGTTTCAGGAGCTAACCTTCAGAGCACTAATTATTATCTCCTATTTAATGACAAATAATATTTCCATCTCACTAAAAGACTTTCCACAAAGAGAGTTTTAATCAACACAATTAACAAAGAACCTTAAGGTTATTTCAGATCAAGAGAAAGTATTGCTTTATACAAACAAAGGCCCTACATTGTAAATTCCAGAAAACTGTGATAAGCTAGCTAAGGAGTTCAGAATCTCTTCTTGTCTTATTATCCTTAGTATTGATTGAAGTATCTCCACCTTGAAATTGGCAGTGAGGACAAATCTATTGAGTCTCATTAAATCCAGCACAGGAATGAAGTCCCCTGAGTATGTGGGACCACTAAAACAGATGCTATGCATTTTAGAAAAATATTCCCTATCCTTGAGAATAATAACTATAGCTGTAATATGAAACAGATTATCAATTCGTTTCCATAGATGTTATAACATAAAAGAGTTATTGTAGAATGTGGCATCCTTAAAGTCTGTATTAAATTTTTTTTTTTCAAAAAAAAAAAAAAAAGGAAAAGGTATCTGTACATAAAGTGAATGTAACTTCCTAAAACATATTACAGATCTTCATATCTATATGTTGCCCACTATAGCTTGACTTGGAAAAGAACTGTAGCCCTCAATAGATTTATACATAATCTGGTGCAAGTTCATGACCTTGATCTCAAACAAAAAGATATTTTCTTT
>PPHD01007289.1:0-12257 GCA_002909625.1 Bambusicola thoracicus
GATTCAGGTAGCACCAGCGCAGGTTTTCCTGAACCAAAAGGACCCCGTGCAGAACTTTGTACCCTGCGGGGGAAGATGACACAGTTCCACATTACCCTGGTGATGAATTAAATGTTCCAGGCCCCACTGCAAGGACAGGCATTGACACATGGGCACACATCCAGCAGAGGCCAGCGGGCTGCTCAGGGCACAGGGTGGGAAGGGGGGTTGGGGGACACGGCCTTCACCCCACACAAGGGGAGAGTATGGGGATCTGCAGCTCCCTTGTGGGGTTATAGGGAAGGCTGAGCTAAAGGATGACGTTCTATCTGAATATAAGGGAATATTCCTCTCTATGAGTGGCACAGGAAGCAGAGTGGCCGTGAATCTCCTCCATTGGTGGTACAGATGATCAGGAAGGCACACAGCATCCTGAGCCATCTTTGAACCTGGCCCTGCTTCGAGCAGTAGTCGGGTTGGAAACCTCCAGAGAGCCCTTTCAACCTGAATTGTTTTACGTGCACAGTACTTGCACAGTGCTCTCTCCTAGGGATAATTTTTGTTAAAGTAGGAACATACAATTCCTCCATGACCCAGGAAATCAGCCTCAGAGCTTTCCCACAGCTTTTGCTGAAGGGCCACAGTAAGAGATACAAAGGGCTTCCACAGCACATTTCTACAGGTAACGGCCAGAAACCATCTGCATACCAAGAAGAGCACGCTGCAACCACTGCAACCCAGGTGTCTGGGTGGGGAACTTCATGCTCCCCACCATCCAGCAGCACATGAGTCCCCAGAGCAGCAGGAAAAGGGAGGTGGTGGCTGTGCCCCTTGGGTTCCAGGCAGCCACTCAGAGCAGTGCTGCTGAGAGAAACTTACAGGCAAAATGAAGAAACACTTATTGACAAACAAGCAGAGCTGGCAGAAACCCATTCAGTATAGTTGGGATGAGTAATTGCTGCACGCTACTGAGCAGCAAAGATGAGTCCTAAGAGCCTTAGGAAAAGTCTCTTGATCTCTGGGCAGCTGCATCCTACAGCTTATGGAGGGTGAGGTGTCCAGGACAGCGCTGCGGTGTGAAGGCGATGGGGAGACAGGTTACAGCCTCCCATGAAGCACAGGGATCATCTCTGCACAGCGAGCTGCCAAGTCTCATTAATTCAGCACGGGAACATGCCGTCAGTGCTCGCTGCCCTCGGTTCTGTTTTGTAAGATTGACAGAAACATCTATGGACCACAAAGTGTTTTTGACAAGGAGGTAATTAACCTTCGCTGTTTACATCTCCCTCCACTCGGTGAGGAACACACCGAGTCTGTGCATTTAGGGGAGGACGGGCTGCAAACAAGTGCTGCTCTGGATCTGAGGAAGAGGGGGGCTGGAATAACTATATTTCTGAGTCCTATCTGGGCTTTATGTAACAGAAGAAGGATTTCGCTGGGTACACAGGCAAAGCCTTGGACTGCAAGCTTCAGGATCAGCGCCATTCTGTGAATGTTTCCCCCCCGCACAAAACACAGATGAGAGGAAGCAACCAGCAGTGCACAGTGATGGCTCCCGGAGCTGCCCCCCATTGGTGCCACAGTGACCCAGAGCCACTCTGCTGCCCAGCAGCCACCCCGAGAAAAGGGGCATTATCTCATCCCCGTGCAGTTCCCCCCTCTTGGAAACCCCAGAAAGAGGCAGTGCAGAACAGGAGCAATGAGAGCAGAAAGCTGAAACGTGCTCCTGGATCT
This sequence comes from Bambusicola thoracicus, assembly GCA_002909625.1. NCBI lineage: Eukaryota > Metazoa > Chordata > Aves > Galliformes > Phasianidae > Bambusicola > Bambusicola thoracicus. The sequence continues at coordinate 1,714 of PPHD01007289.1, forward strand.
CAGCCGACACGCTGGCCAAAATTCACCTGGAGAACAGCGTTTAAAAAAAGACAAATGAAGCCGGCTGCTTTTGTTTGCAGGAGAAGCAGGAAGCTCTGGGTTCGCAGTGAATGATGGTCTGCTTTTTAAGAAGGATCCTGTAAATAAGAAAGCAACAAGGGGATTTTCTTTCCGAGGGAGGCAGTGCGTAGCAGTTCGGTATTGTTCAGAGTGGCTGAGAGTGAAAACACACAGCTCTCCCTGGTGGGAAAGAGAAGAAGGATGGAGTGAGAGGTAGCATGCATCATGGTGCTATAGCCCAGACAGTTTGCTGGAGCAGAAGGAACTGCATGGAGACGGTTTCTGCAGCTGACAATTAGGGCCATCAGCACTGAACGAGTGTTCCTTTGTGATTAACAACAAAAGAAAGCAGAACAATCTAATTTATCCTGCAGAGCTGAGTGTTAATGAGATCACGGGCTGATTCCTTGCATCTGGGTGCAGGCAAAGCACCACTGGTGCTGACAGAGAGGAGCACGTGGCTGAATTGAGAAGGTTTTACTATCTACAAGTTAGTTTTAAGATAGAGGTACGCAGCAGGACTCATCTCTGAACTATTGCTTTGGCAAAGTAACACTGCTACTCACTTAATATATTAATACATGCGCGATGACTGCTGTGCTGTATATGATCATATGGTCCCTGCACCTCCTGGCACCATACCCCATTTGCAACCTGACAAAGAATCTGCTATCAGGAGAGCTGAACGCTCTGGTATCCACAGAGGCTTTGTGAATTTCCTTTCCTGGTCTTGAAAAGGTTACGCTGTGCTCTTCTGGTGCTGTTGGAGAAGGTTGTTTGTGCACGCTTCCGTAGCAAAGAAATATTTCTGCTGCTTGTCTCGGATTTTGCATCTTTTTGCCTCCCTTCCCTTCGTTCATTTGAATGCAGCCTGCGGAGAATAGCAGGACTAGAAAGCTAGTGTTAAATCGCTGCCAAATACCATGTCAACAGAAGGTATACGCATCGCTTCTGTCCGTTCGTCCGCTGCCTGCTCAGCATCCGCTGACATCATTTGGGATGCTGCCACCGATGGCATCCGCTCCCGCTCCCCGGGGGCAGTGCTGCTGCTCAGCCCCTCCACGTTTCTTGTCACTGCACGTCCCACAGGCTCTAAAAGAGGGAAAATCTTCCATTAGAGATCCAGTGTGCCCATTTTCCCGGAGGGTGATGGATGCTGGGAATGTAAATATGGCCCGCAAATGATGTGAGTGAAGGAGAGTTCACCTGAGTTAAGCACTGACAGCAAAGAGGTGTTAACATCTCTGATATACACCTATAGCAACAACAAACCTATGACAGCTGAATGAGCTGCATCATCTGGGTTTCCACTCCAGCTATTTTGCTTTCTCTTCTAAATCTCCATGATTTCTACCCGAGCACAATCAGCAAGGGGAGAAAGAGGAAAAGGAGTTGAATTGGAGCAGCACAGGGAGGGGCTGGGGGTGAGGGGCTGGCACTTGGAAGGCACATTCCTTCCATCGGAATGATACGTTACAGGCGCAGATCCCACATCCACTGATGTAAGTGAAACCATCTGTGCCACAGATGTGGTCCAGGGGGCCCCGACGCCATCCTCACCAATGGCCTCACCAATGGCTGAGCCTTAAAGGGAAGAGAGAAAAAGAGCGTAAGGCAGACCATTTCCAAACATTCCTCATTCTGCAAGGGGACTGAATGAAAGTAAAGTTTCGCTTCCGGGCAGCAAGAAACACACCGTGAGGACTCCCTTTGTTCACCTACTCACAGCACGTGTAAGCTTGTAGGGCTGCACCTCAGCTGGTGGAAATGCAAAGTCCCCCCACCCCGAGGCTGAGCAGCTGGATGCCAGCTGGGGGCAGCCCTTCTCACCACTGCTTCACTCACATCTCTTTGCTGATCAGCGCAGAGCATGCATCCAGAGCCCAGAGCATGGCAAAGAACCAAAGAAAACGCTATCAAATGATAACAACAAGAGAATGAGTATCTCTGAGTGTGAACATAATGAGGGATGAAGTGGGTGGGTACCAGGATTATATTCCTTTAAATATAGATGTCTGAAGGAATGTTTTTGCCATCCCCAAACTATTTCCTTCGCTAGCAGTTAGAGACCTGTGCAACGGATGCAATGAGTTTGCATAATTATTTCTGGATTTCATTTATCTGAGGAATATGTAGTTATAAAAACAATGCCACTAAAACATCCCTGTGAAATGAAAACAGTTTCAGCAATGAGTACATCATTCTTAAGCACCCATCAAGCTCAGCAACTGAGAGCTGAGGCCCATCCACGCACCTCTCGCAAGCGCAGCATATGGAAGAAGAGCTAAAACAAGGCAAATTATCAGCAGATGTAGTTTTAAAACCTATAGCTTTTTTGGTAAAGAGTCTGAGTGATGTTTAGGTACAGAGACTGTAGATGATAAGGAGTTTTTTTTCCACGTCAGATGGGAAAGTGCTGATATGTACCACGCTGATAAATGATGAGAAACCTTACAGCTCAATACAAAAAGACGGCATTACGTACAGCTTTCTGAATCCTACTATTCAATCAAGAAATTAAATGATTCCCTTCATTCTTCCTCCTCTTTTTGTTGTAAGAAAAACAACTGGAGACTCCGAAAGCATTGATAAGGCTATCAAGATAACTTTGACAAACAAGGAAGGGGAGAAAACGTTTATAACTTTAAAATATTGCCTCTGCAATACACATTCGCAAGTCGTGATTCCTAGAATAGTAGGATGGCTTAGGTTGGAAGGGACCTTAAGGACCATAAGGCTCAAACTCCTGCCATGGGCTGGTTACTCACCACAAGATCGGGCTGCTCAGAGACCCAGCCAGCCTGGCCTTGGGCACCCATTCCAGAAATTGGACCATTATCAGTGTGAAAGACATGGAACTTGATGAGTCCCAGCACTGCTCAGACCCTGGAGCCGAGGGCTGCACCAGCTATGAGCACTGCATGGAGCTGCTGTGCTTCAGCAGGGAATGTTAGGTGCCCAACATTACACATATATCAGAAATTCAGGGCTTTCTCCTTCACTGCATCCTTGCCAGAATCTGCACCTGCATCTCTTTTTGTTCATGAGAGGAGTTTAAAATAAGACTTCTCTGAACAGCGCTAAACCCCTGCCCTCACAACCGACCCTTCAGTGCTTCTTCCCAAGTTACAAACAAAAACCTCATCTTGACAATTGAATGGTCTATGAGAGCAACCTGTTCACTTTGAAGCTGCTCAGGTTTTTGCCCTGGGTGAGTAAGAAAATCACCACTGTGCACCCAGGAAGCAATGAGCAGCAGACTGAACAGTACCAAAGCTCCCCGTCCGTCCATCCATCCTTCCATCCATTTACAGCCAAGCCTGCACCCAGCCAAGTCAACTGTTCTGTAAAACCATCCTTCAGATCTCTTAGTGACACTATGGACCTGATATTGTTCTACCTTTCTCCCGAGCCACCAAAACGCAATGTTTCCTCTTGAACATGCTCATCTTCCCCTGCCCATTGCTCCTTCACCAACACAATACAAAGAGAAATCATTCAGCTCTCAGACCCACAGTAAGTAACCCTGGATCAGCCAAAAAACAGCACTGCAGCACAGAAAAAAAAAAAGCTTTGTCTGTGAAAAATTGGCTGCCCTACTTTTATAGAGTGATATTACTCCATGAAACACCCCTTCAGCCTGGGTGAATATTTAAGTTCCAGTATCAGGCTTTTCCCATTTGTAGTGGTTTATTCCATGTTGTAGTTTTATATGAAACCTACTGGCAAATACTGCATGGAAACTGTGTCTAATGGCCACTATGGCTTTTTCTCTGAATTGCCCAGACTACTTCTTAACTTTGTGCCTCTTTGAGTTCATGTTTGCCTTCGGTATCATCAGACAATGTGTTCCACAGAGCAGGATTTGGCACGCCTGCGCCCAGCTAATGTCATTGAGTAGGATCTTGATAGCTTCACAGAAAAGGCTGCAAAAGCCAATGTGGGAGCTAAACCCAAGCTAAAGTCCACCAAAGCCACAAAAAGTTTATTCAGATCTTATCCCTAAGAATAATCAAGCAACAGTTAAACTAGATTAAAGCAGCCAGTGTTCTACAAAAACACCTGAAGAGCAAACGGCAAGAAGGTTATATAAACCAAAGGAACATTTACATTAGGACACAGACTCAAGAAAAGCACAATAAGCCATTGTTAGTTACAAATCATCTTGAAAAGTACATGCCAGCCAGAATCTAATAGCATGGAGGTGCTATGGCCCTGTTCCCTGATACAATACCAACAGTATCTCCAAGTTGGGAACATTTGCCTTCAGCCTATTATTCTAGCCTCACAATTCAGCGGGTGACTTTTCAAACTGGTCCAAATAATTGTGTTTCTTTGGTAAACCACAATGGGACTGGCGTGGAGCTGGAGGTGGAGACTGTGCCTATGCTGGCAGAAGCTGGAGGGTGGTCCCCAGGTCACCCTACCTCCCTGTCATCCATACAGACACAAGTGACAGCTATTGTATCACCAGGTAGCCAACTCTTTGGCTGCAAGAATTGGCTGAAACAACCAACTGTTGAGCAGAACTGCTTTCCTATGATTTGCCATTCAATTAAAGCCAATCACAGGCAATCCCCCAAATCCCTTTCTTTCCCAAATAGTTTCAGAACATAGGTGATTGCAGCGATTTAGCAGGCCTGTCCCTACCACATGGGCAATTCCAGCCCACAGAACATCAGGACTGAAGTTGTTCTGTCGCATTAACAGATTAAGACACACTCTATACACAGACACTTCTGCTCTGCAACCCTGAAGGGAGCCTGACATTCCCCTTCCGTACTTTATATCCTATACCACACGTGGCACTGAGGTCATTTCAGTGGAGACAGGGTGGGATCACCTCTGTGACAGCAGTTGCTGCCCCCTCCATGGGACAGGCTGCACAGGCAGCGGTGGCAGCAGAACCAGGACCAGGGGAATTCACAGGGAGGCAGTGAGTTCTCCTTTCTAGCCAAAGGAAAGAAAACTCTCTTTGTGAGAGTAAACCATCCACCTCATCTTGGGAATTGCCCTATGGGTGAGATGGACCCTGCCCTTGAGGCAAATGTCTCCCTGCACTGACTACAAAGAGGGAGGCCCTGCACAGGTCATTCCAAGGTTTAGGAGAGACTAATCCTGCCAGTGTGACTGTGATGATTAAGGAGCTCCAAGGGGAGCCCAGGCCCCCTTTTGAAGTGAAAACAACACGTACACATGGGAGGAAGAACTTTACCCACATTGCATGTCAGAGCAGAACACCAACAGAAGAATCAGTGTGCACCACTGTGTACCACATTGAGGAGGAATAGGGAGGAAATGTGACACTAAGGTAAGACAGATAAACGTTGCCAAGTGAGTTTATTCACCAGAAAGGTGTTTTGAGAGCTTAGGAGACAAGACAAGCTGAAGGAAAACTGTTGGGGAATATTGGCCCACGAAGACTCATGTGCAAAGCAGATTGTTTCCCACGCTGGGCTCCAGTGCTGAGTTAACACGCTGTCATACTCACGAGGTGGAGAGTCCTATTGCTCTGCCTGATGAAAAGAGAAGAAAGGATTAGACACAGAATAGAATTTGTGCTGCAGCCTTGTTCCTCTCCTTACCAGCCCAAATGCTGATAATGTTGGCAGAAGATAAAGAACAGTCTCAGAAGGCCAACTACTTCCTTTCATTATGAACATTAAAGGAAAGATGAGAGGTTTCACACATTTCAAACGCTCCAGGTAGTTTGGTGAAGCACTTTCCCCATGCCCTGATGAGCTTGTGGGACAAACTATGCTGGTGAAAATTAGCAGAATGTCTTTGAAACTAAATAAAACAGGAAGCCACACACAAAGGCAGATGTGGGTGCTTCACATTTTCTCTTAAAAAGCAAAAAAGCACCTCCTTGCACAAGTCATGGTGCATCCGAAATGGATAGCACACATCCATAAAGTGTTAGTAAAGAACACCTTACAAAATCAACTCTTCATTTGTAGCAGTTACAGGAAGGGTTTCACTCCTATACTTACACATATGCGTTGCAGAACATACATCTGTTGCTGTACGTTAAGCCATTGGAGCCACAGTGGGGTACGTATTCCATGGTGCAGATGTCAGAGACTTTCTCGATCCCACGGCAAAGTTCCTGCACACACAAGGAAGACGTGAGTCTCTGCCTGGGAGCAAACAGTATTCCCCCAGCACAAAGAATGAAGCTGGAAAATCACAGCAGTAACCGGCTCAGTTCCTCCTGGTGAGGGATGTGACCTCACACTATTCCTGTTCACTGCCATGTCCATTCCCGTGGGATGGATGGCAGCTATTCTACAACCAATGTGACATTCCCAAGCAACCTCCCCAGGGCTGCACGCCACTCCCCCAGTTTTTGACGTGGAGCAGAGGATGGTCCCCTATGACTGTAACTCTTTGTGCCCACCCTTTCACACTCACCTCTGTTATATCCTCTTCACATCTTCCATTCTTTCTCTTGCCGAGACTGGTCCGGTGTTCCCTGGAGGAAGGAGAGACGGACATTAGCAGAAACCCTTCCCATTTACACCCGTGGTATAAGAGCACAACCTCGTTCCCATGTGGTTCACAGGACAATTTCAGATAAATTAGCTAAGCACTGCCTGAAAAGCATTAGCAAGAACATGCCCTTAAGGACTAGAGATATGTCTTTTGGAATAGTGCGTTCCCAGGCAGTGAACCCCTTTTCTGGGTCTTTGGGGACAGTGGGTCTTGCTAAATGCCCATCTCAAACACCAACCATGGCAACCAGGGAAACGGAGACAGGTAGACAGGACCCATACAGCATGAGATTTTAGGCAGAGCCCTTGCATGTTATTCAGCACTCAAAGATGTGTCCAATCACAGCCACAGTGGGTCCCCCTGGAGAAGAACGCATACTTACAGGTTGTGAGAGCACAGCGTGCATTCGCTGGCATAGGTGACACCATCGGTAGCACAGACGGGATCGTAGATCATGGTGCAGGCCATCACCTGTCTGCCGTCCTTCAGCGTGGAGATTTTGTACTTGCTGCAGTCAAGCTGGGAAACAAAGGCAGCAAATGCTCTGTGTAAGGGTGCTCAGTCACAACCCCCCTCCTTACGCCTCTGCCTTTCAAGATCTGCCACAGGATGGATTATGGTTATGCATTGACTCATTCTTCATTGAAAACTATCAATTTTCTGTCACAGCCTTATACTGGAGAAGACTGAATCAAAGCTTGAAGGCGCGTATCACTCATTCAGCCCTGCATTTATCACGATGCCCTTAGAGCTCGCTGAACCACTGGGACACTGCAAAACGCAGCTCGTAAATAATCTGCAAATCAAACTGGCGTGATTTATGCAATTCCTGCACGAGAAGCTCAGTGTGGCCAAGGAGTGTGTCACGGCCCACAAGAACTGAGGAGACGTGCTGACATGCCTTTTGTTGCGAGGGGCTGGTCCTGCGTGCTGCAATCGGCCAGAAGGACCAACAGCAGTTCAAAATGATTTATGCCATTTGAAGAACCGGCCTTGAGTTTCAGCTATCCCAGTTTCTCCAGTGTGAGCCCTTCCTCAATGATTTATGCATCTCACTTGGTCTGAGCACAGAGCATACGCAGGAAACAAAGCAGTGACATTTCATAGTCTGTTTGCATAGAAATGAAATATCTGACTCACGACGTTGGCTCTTTCAAACACATGATAATGAGATGGCTTTGTTTTTCTATTCCCCAGTGAGTGTAAATAGTTTAGAGCTGGCCAAATATAGTTTACCTGGTATTTTTACAAGATCCATTGTTGGTATACATTACATTATATCGCATTTAAAATAGAAAGAGGTGTTTGAATCCTCTGGTACATTAGGTAAAAGCATTCAAAATGTAGGTAGTTTTCTAATCTTTGCAGAACATCCTGTTGCACAGCACAGGTATCCAGAAGGCACCGGGTACCTGGAGGTGCTCTGTGTCCCTTTCCCATACTGCCAGAACAGACAGCCACACTCCCACGGCAGGTATGATGAACTGCTGTGAGAAAGAGATTTCTTCCTGTAACGCCTTAAATCATTTATGCGACCTGTATCATAACTCATTCCTCACCTGTCCTCTTCTCTTTCTTTCCCTGACTACATGCAGAAAAATGCACAGCATCCCCGCTGCCAAGGTTGATGTTTACCTGCAGGAAGGATGGCAGCAGGAGGGCATGACCCAGCATCACCAAAACCAGCCAGCACTGTACTTGCTAGGCAATAAGCACCACCTCAAGCTCTTGTTTTCTTTATCACTTACCGCAGGAACTTCCTCTCTGCACCTCCCATCATGCTTTTTGGCAACGCTGGTTCCCAGTTGACTGGAAGAGAGAGAGAAAACGGAGTTGACAAAGCTTGACAAGCAGCTGTGGTGACACATGAGCGGGTGACCTGCAGGGCTTACATGTTGTGGGCACACAGAGAACAGTCGTTGGGGTAGGTGACGCCGTCAGTGCCACAGATCTCCTGCAGGATGTAGGGGCAGGCGGTAACGGCTTCACCATTTTGGGTATTGCCCAGGTATTTGGTGCAGTCAAGCTGGGGAGAAAACAGTAAGGGTGCTGAGTCAGGTGCTGGGAGCTGGGGGAGAGACTGCCTTGAGCCAGAGGAAAAAATCAGGGTTGATTTCAGTTTAGTCTCCCATTATAAATGAATTGACTGTAGTTGGGTTTGATATTGCTCACTAACAAAGGGAACGCAAAGGAATAGCAGACCAGAAAGATCATCTTCCTTATGTAGCGTATGCCCAAGTTTCAAAACAAGCATTATTCAAAGGAATTTGAGATAAGGAGTTCGACATTACATCCAGTTTGACATTAGGTCATGCCTGACTTAGCTGAGCCTTAGATTTTTTTTCCACGTTTTCAAAACAGCAACAAGAAACTGTTCCATCAGCTGCTGCTGCAAGAATCCTCACAGTACTTGAAAACAGTTCCAATATTTGAGGATAAATGAGCAGGTATCTACTGATGGCACTGGAACTCAGTCTACACTGGCTGAGCTTCTGACACTTCACAGTCGTTTTGCATACCTTCCCCTGTGTAGTAGCTCTTATTACCCATATTTCCCCACACAGTCCAAGAGCAAATTATAGCAAAGACAGCATTATAACAGCGCGTCTTTACTATAGAAAAGATACAGCAATCCCTTGAGATGCACAAAGTTATTTTCAGTGTTTTAGAGCTACTCTGCATAAGCAGAATAAATGTGCTGAGATATTATCAGCACATATTGTTACTGTGCATGTTTATAGAGCTATTTCTGCGTGCATTCCTGCAAGCAGCCTTTTCTTGGCTGACCACGGTACGAAGATTTTTTAACCTGTCTGCTGCAATGGAAATCCTAGCACTGGATGAGTACACAGGCATCTAACGCAGCTTTTGCTCTTCCTCTCCTACTGTGCTAAAACAGGCTGTGCTGTTCTGGGCTGCCTCTGATGTTTCCCCTCCAGAGACCTGCAGTACTGGGACACTTTGTTACCTGTACCCTGGCCCATTCCCCTTCTCTGCTGCCTGAATGGACAGACCCTGGTTAGCAACCTCTGCAGCCACAAGGCACGTACAGGAGCTGGCGCTCATCTGACATCCATCCCCACTCACCGGGGTGCTCTGCTCCTTGCATCTTCCATCGTGGCTCTTCTTAACCTCAGTCCCGTGTTGTCTGAAAGGGAAAGGCTGTCATTAGGGAGCGCGATCCTAAGCAGTAACAGACTTCTCAGGTCTACTTGTAGCAGACCCGTTCTCTTTTTCCTCTGCACAAATGCCACAGCCCTCATAGGACACTCAGCTGTTAGCTGGCTCTCCCACAGCTCCCTGAGGAGCACATCAGGAAAGGAAACCGAGGTGATAGAGCTTCAGGAGGTTGAAAGAAGAACAGAAGGAGACATATAGACATGCTTCCATCAAAAAAGAAAGAAAGAAAGAAAGAAGAAGAAGAAGAAGGGTGGGGGGAGGCCATTCGCAGTACTAACATGGCTAGTTGCTACAAAAGGAAATCCTGTATGCAGTACTTACACATTATGGGCACAAATGCCACACTCGTTGTCATAAGTAAATCCGTCTGTGCCACAGACTGGGAGCAGAATCCTCGGGCAGCGCACCAGGAGTCTGCCACCAGTGGTTTTTCTTGCTGGGTATTGATCACAGTCAATCTGCAGAAAGTAGGAGCGTCAGCCCTGGAAAAGTCCTTGCTCTCAAAGACAAACCCTAGCACTGCCTCCTGCTGCAATCCATGTCTTTTACGCTGGGATGCTGAAACAACGCTGGTGCTACACTTCAGTTCTCTCAAAGCCAGCCTGAGTCAGCTCTGCAGAAACTCTCTCATGCCCAGGAGGAGCTACATGGCACTGTATGATCTGCGAGGTGCCAAATCACCAGGGCAGACTGCTCAGTCAATCCCAAATGCCACTGAGCTTCACTTCTGATCCAAAGGGGTCACAATCTACTGAAACAGTTTGCAAGATATGGCAGAAAAGCAAAAAAAAAAAAAAAAAAAAAAAAAA
>PPHD01007289.1:12486-23279 GCA_002909625.1 Bambusicola thoracicus
TTCTGCACTATAGAATCAAACAAAAGAAGGCAAACAAAATAGTAAAGGACTTTGCTGGCAATGCATTTAGAGATCATCCTTAAAAGACGACCTAAAGCTCCCCCTGCCCAACTTCCACACTGTTTGTGCGCTGGATACACGTTGGCACATCCCAAAGGACACGTGCAGAGAGCCAGGCTTCATGCCAGCTCACTTTCAGAGTAGACGTGGCCTCAGAAAACAGTTCAGCAGGCAGAGGCAAGGGGAGAAGTACACCTTATGTTGTATACTCACGTCAGGAATCTCCTGCCTGCATTTTCCATCGTGCTTCTTGCTGACATGGGTCCTCTGCTCTCTGAAAGAGGGAGACAAAGTTGAGTAAGGAGATGCTTTAACTCTTGGTTTAAACACTTGCATGCAGAATGAAGCAGACGTAGCCTAAAGTGGGTATCTAACAAACTAGGGCTTCAGCCTCTCTGCATGATCGTATTGATATAGCTACATTACTCTGCTCGTTAACAAGCTCATCACGTCTTCTCGTGTTATTTAAAGCAAGATTCTGAACTATTCCTTTCTCTGCTCAGTCACTGCCCAGCCCACAGACTAATCCAAGGAGCTGTGTTCTGAGTCTTGCAGATTTCCCCCCTCGTGATCACAAAGAAGGCATCAGAAGAAAACTCAATAAAAACAACAACAACAAAAATGCATTTTCTAAGAGGCTTGAAGAAACAGGCATAAGCAGCAACGTAGAAGGAAGGCTCCCAGCACGGCAAAGCGTTGCTGGCTACTTTGGAAGAGTGGGATATGAGCAGCACTTACGCATTGTGGGCGCAGATCCCACATTCATTGTCATAGGTGAAACCATCGGTGCCGCAAACCGGGCTCAGGATCCTTGGGCAGGCTACCAATGTCCTGCCATCCTTGGAGACTGTGGATGGGTACTTACTGCAGTCAACCTGCCAAAATAAGGAGAAGAAGCCCTGCCGGAGCCTGTGCTATGTGGGAGAAGTCAACGTAACACCTTTTCATCCTGTATTCCTGGCTTCCTAGTTTTTGTGACAGGACAAAGCCCTGCTACACTTAACTAAATTCTCTATCAGAAATAGGCTTTCAGAACACTACCCTCATTCTCTAGGGGACAAGAAAAGGGACCTCTCAGAGAACAAAACCTTTAGGCAGAGAAACGTGAACAGACTTTTCAGCCCTCTTCTCATCGACACAACAGTCTTGAATTAAGTGGGAAATATTTTTCAACAGCTGGAAATCTGATTAATATTGTTTTGGTTTGTGGTGGTTTTTCTCCTTCCTTCTCCAGTGCTGTGATTGCTTAATAATTCAGATTCCCTGCAGTTAAGCACGGGAGTTGAAGTGATAAAGGAGGAATGTGTCTGTTGGAGAACGGACTCCCTGCATCCCAGAATTTTTGTGCTGAAATATATAAGCTTTTCTTCCTGAGGCACCGGACTCTTACCCCAGTATAAATATACAATAAGCTGTACCCTATAAATATGTATGCTTGGTGCTCTTATGAATCTCACTGTATCTAACAAAGCTACCAGCACTGGAATTTTGAATGCTTGTTACAAAGGGTGGAAATGCTTGTCGCCTCCAGAGAGAAACCTGCCAATCTGCACAGCACAATGCAAGGAAAATCTGGGGCCTCTTCCTTCACCACTTTGTTTCAGAAGCCACCCACACCAGGCAGGAAGCAGAGCGTGGACCGGGACCCCTGGTCTGCCCGGTCATACATTTTCTTAGGAAAATCAATGGGATTCTCTCCATTAACAGCCCTAGAAGACGGATTTTTATGTCTGTTACACTTACCACGCCGATCTTCAGCTTGCAATCTCCATCATGCAGTTTGGAAACGTTGGTGTGATGTTCTCTGAAAGAAAGAGCTGTTTTGGTTAGAGAGCCTCGCGAAAAACCTTAGATACTGGGGCAAGAAAGCAAGGTCCCACCCTTCATGTAAGGAACTGCTGAGTGGTCTGGATGCAGCCCACAGGTGGTAGCAACCACTTGTGAGCAGAAAATGCACGGTATTTCCATATCACACAGCACTGAGCAACACTTTGATCTATTCATGCCTCTGCTGTGGGTTGTCCTCTGTCTTTTTCGTGATTCCCTTCATGAGCGCAGACAAAGAATGGGGAAGAAATCTGCAGCTGGCTGGAGAATCACAAGTAGCCAGCTTCAAAGAGCCCCACAGAAACATCTACCCTAAGAAAGGCTTAGAAAGTGTTTTACGTAGGTGTTTCCAAGAGACTTATCTATCTCTAATTACCCAGAAGGATGCTCCACAGAAAAGACTTACGCGTTATAGGCGCAAATCCCACATTCGTTGTCATAAGTGAAGCTATCTGAGCCACAGACTGGTTTCAGAATCCTTGGGCAGGCTACCATGACGTTACCATCTCTTACAACTTGGCGGTACTGAGTGCAATCAATCTGTAAGAATAGCAGGAACGGGAAATAAATAAGTAAATAAGTAATAGGCTGAGCAGAGCGGGTGCCCCATCCCTGGAGGTGCCCAAGGCCAATTTGGCTGGGCAGACTGATCTGGTTGGGGGCAGCCAATCCAGGACAGGGGGGTTAGAGCCCAGTGATCTTTAAAGGTCCCTTCCAACCTAAGCCATTCTACGATTCTATGAAATAAAAAGTCTTTATGGGCACCAATGGAGCAAGACTTTGTCTTACAGTTGGACTTACCGCAACGTGCTTTGGCCTGCACTCTCCCTCATATTCCTTCTCCACGTTTGCCCCATGCTCCCTGGAAGAACGCAGATCTGTGTCAGAGATGGCAGAGAGCAGCCACCACCCCCAGGCTGGAGGTCAGCACCCTGGCACTAACTCACGTACTCCTCCACACAGCCCACATTTTGGGGACAGAGCTGCCGCCCTCACCTCGAGTCTCCTGCCCTGCAGCTCCCCTGGGCTTCCACAAAGCTCACCTGTTGTAGAGGCAGATCCCACACTCATTGCTGTATGTGGAGCCATCTGTGCCACAGACAGGCTTCAAGTTCCTCGGGCAGGCTACCCAACTCGTCCCATCCTTGCCGATGCCGCTGGCATACAGGCTGCAATCAACCTGTGGAAGCAGCACAACATCAGCCCTGGGGTCAGTTCCCACATCGAAAGACAGCCTGGCAACCTGCTGCCACCCACAGCTCCAGCCGGGACAAACACCTGACGTATCATTTGGAATCTGCTCAGGCAGTCAGGAGGTGGGAATCTTCTTCTGATCACGCTTTCCTGCGGGGGACTGAGGGAGGCATGACATGGAGGAAGGAGAGCTGTGGGTGAGACAGTGCCTAACGAAGGCAGCTGGTAATTGGGAGCCTGGCCATGCTGCACAGCCACTCAACTCAAAATCTGATCGTTTCCAATCACGCTGCAGTCTCTGGTGATTTGCAGGAATCTCATAACTGCGTGGGAAGAACCTGCAGACAAATGCACTGCACAGACCCTGCTGCTTTCCTCGCTTTGATATGGGTATAGGCAGGAACACTGTAGCGTGTGTCTTACTGTATAGAAAAAGATACCAGAATCACGGTCTTTGATGCTTTCGAGCTTATCATCTTAAGACAGCTTTCCTCTCGAGGAGGTAACTACCGCCCCTTGACTTGGACTAACTCAGTTATATCCAAAAGTTAATATAATAGGATTGTATAATTCTTCCTGTCTTCATTTTATTGCACGAAAGGAAAATAGCATAAATGGGGTGCGTTTTACCTTTTCGTGACTTGGCAATATCATTCAATCATGCACTGGCAAGTATTATTTGAGCAACCAGGCTTTCATTAATTAATCCACTTGCTCATCAGGTAATTATATACTGCTCTTATTTGACCAGAAGCCTGGAGTAGAAATGTATAAATGGAATAAAAAAAATCTGTAACTCACCTCAATTCCAAAGGTAATATCTAAAAGAAAAGTAGAGACAGAAAATAAATACATATTATTGATATGCAGAGATGACATATGCAAATCTTTTCATGAAACAGTTACATTTAGAGACCGCCGTTGATTGGCTTATTGGGTTTAGGAAAATGCAATTTTACATTATGCCTGTGATGTATGTCCATAAAATGAATCAGAGGTTATCAAATGAAGTTTCACTGCACTTTCAGTAGGAGGCCGCATCTGTTAGCCAGTTCCTAAGATGCTCCAGGGAAGCAATGTAGGTATTTTCAAGCCTGCACTGAGTTTAAACTCTTCTGCAAGACTCTGTCTTTGACTTGCAGGAGCTCAGACACGCACGTTTCAGGTGGCTGTTGACCACGAGCACTGTTCTTCCCACAACAAACTTCTCAGTTATCAGGAACAGCACAGATAATTTATAGATGATACAAAATGCAGTGTTTGTATTGCTTACATGGACACAGGTGCCATTTCACATAGCTTTGCTTCAGCGTTATACTCAGTGCTTCCACGTGCAAGCTCCTGCCCTGCACTAGCACTGCTCCCTCAGCAATTTGCTCCTATAACCCACGATGAAAACAGTCGTCTGTATGAGGTTTGCTGAAACCTGGATCTTGCAGTCCAGTGTTTTGCTACGCTGTCAGAAAGAACATTCCTTCATGGAACAAGGCTCTCTAACACATTACAATACCCAAATACTCTCACAGATAGCCTGGTCTCTGGTCTAGCCATAGTCACCAATGGGGTACAACAGGAAACACTCACCTGCAAAGCAGCAGAGGGCCAGAGCCACCTGTACAAACTGCCTGGCAGTCCTCATAGCAGAGCACCTTGGTGCACACACAGCCCGCTTGCTCTCAGAGTGGGAGAGGAAGGGCAGAGGTAGCAACAGGAATATATAGCGTGTTGTCATATCAAGTGGTCCCACCTTGTGATGTAACACCCAATCTGTCATCAAGACGGGAAGCCAAAACGTATTTACCCAGCTCCGGGTTTCTAGCTAATGATTGATGTGGGCACAATTGCCAGGAAGGGGCCTTTTGTGTGGCTCCAGGGGAGCCAGGGAACAGGGAGCGTGCCACGGCCCCTCTGCTCCCGGATCTGCCCCAGCACGCTGCAGCTCTCATTTGCCCTGTGGCTGGCTATATGCAATTAGGTCTTCCTCCTCCTCTGCAGTTTTTACTGAGCTCTGAACTGATAGCCGAAGCCCTCATTATTTAACCTCAGAGCACGGTTTTGTGCTCCTCATCACTGCATTTCATCTCAGCTTGAGATCAGGCAATCACAGCCTAGAAGGTCACCCCATTCTCTGTGGGAGAATTCCTGCTCTTCTGCTGTTTAAAAACAACAAAAACCAGCAGCAATCTGCTCTGTGTGTGCGTCTGCTTTTTGTGTATTAATGTAAGGAACAAAAATACGAAGTTCGGTCCTCAGATCCACCTTTCTGTCTGCTCACTGCTAACTCCTGGTACGCTTCCACATCTCCTGTAACCTCATCCTGACCCCCCCTCACCAAGCCCAAGTGACACCACCCCACAGGGCAACAGGTCAAACATTTTTGCTGCCTGGGTAGACTAGATCTACTGTACTTCCTTTATCCAGGAAGTCAGCCAACTTTGTAAAGATTGATATTAGCCCGCGCGTGATTACCTTCCAAGAAAGTTTACTGTGCACATTAATCATTCCTTTATACTTCACGTCTTCAGTTTTCTTCAAACGCCTCCTGAAGGTTTGCCCAGTACTGAAGTAGCATAGCTTGGATGGGTTCTAAACATGTTTTTCTCCTTTATTTTAAGCAGATTTTTGTAAGCTGCAAGGGTTGGCCACAAAAAAACAAAACAAAAGTTTTCTCAGTCAGAACCCAAGTTTTAATCTTTCATATTCAGTACTCAGTAATCAAAATCCCTGTTTGCAGATCTATTTTGAGTGTGATTTAAACAGAGAGAGCTCAGGTTGAATCATATCAGGTTTATTTTCCAAGGGAAATACATCTCCAACACCCCTCGCACTTGAAAAGCAAACCAACAATAACACGATTTTTGGGATTACTTAATGGAAAACTCTATTTGCTCTCACATCCAGTAGCTGTACTAATATCAGTACTTTGCAGTATACAACCACAAAGTTAAAATCTCCCCAGATACCACCAGTTCCAGCTAGAGAGGTCTTTATTCTCGTGCTGTGTCTGATATTCAGCTCTGATATCTCATGCCTTGTTCCTTATCTCAGTATCACCAAACGTCAACGACTACAAAACTTTGGACCAACGTAGCTCTCAACTACAAGGACCTCTATTCATTCTGATTACAATATCCATCTCTCTGTGCCTATTGCAGCCAAGACTATCATCAATTAATGCTTCCTGGCAGAGGAAAATGTGTCTTGACAGCTTAATTGCCAGACTCTGTAAAACCTGTCACGGTCAAGAAAACTCCTGCCAATGTCCACAAAGATGACACCTGAATCTTATCGGCAAGGAGACAGTATTTGCAAACTAAATCTGCAGTTAAAATGGATTGGCTCAGCATGTTCCATCAAGATCACAGCAATTGTCTTCCAGCTAAGTTATTAAATTCAAGGAATGTTTGCTGTAGGATACAGATTAAAGGGACAGAACAGCAAACACCTGTCGGTAACATAGGGAAGGAACTGACATCTAGAAAATACTGCTGCAGCTGCAGCTATATCTTAGCTAAGACAAACAGCATTGGTCTTGGGGTGTCTGCATTATGCACAAGCAGCCCCATGCTGCAGCCCTGCAGGCGAGCTGGCTGCTCTGTGGAGCAATTAGGAAGAGCTTTTTCCATCAGCTGTCCATCCATCTCATCCTCTTGGCTCATTTTCACTTTGCCAGCAGTGCATCTGTGCTAACACCACAGCATTTCTTTTCAGCCCTTCAGCATCAAGGTAAACTGTGAATTTTCATGTGGTTTTGTATCTTGCAGTTGGTTGTATTGACATCTTACTACTTTCAGTAACCTACTCAGGAGTGCTCATACCTTCATGCTGGGGAAGTACTGTAGACCCTTTTCCAGATCTTTGTCACATACTGCAGTCCTGGTTGGAGGGCTGTTTAGCAAGAAATCTCCTGCAGAGGGCCGGAGTAGGGCAGGTCCCAAGTCTTGGATAAGAGCTCTGTGTATCAGGGAGACTTGTAGGGCAGGGGAACGTACCAAAAGGTGCTAAATAGGAGCCCTGAAGAGCCAAGAGAAAAGCCTGTTCATCAGACCCTGGTATAAATCAAATGGGCCATAGAGCTGAACCTGTGATAATCCAGGGAGATAAGACTGAAAGCCCCAGGGATCCATATCATAGAATCATAGAATTGCTCAGGTTGGAAAATACCTTAAAGACCATCGAGTGAACCACAACCTAACCACACCATCCTAACTCTAACAACCCTCCGCTAAGTCATGTCCCTGAGCACCACATCCAAACAGTTTTTAAACACATCCAGGGATGGTGACTCAGCCACCTCCATGGGGAGCTGATTCCAGTGCTTAACAACCTTTTAGTAAAGAAGTTTTTCCTGATCTCCAACCTAAACTTACCCTGGTGCAACTTGAGGCCATTTCCCTTCATCCTGTCACCTGTCATCAGTAAGAAGACACCCACCCCGCTCTCGCTGTGAGCACCTTTCAGGTATTGGAAGAGAGCAGTAAGGTCTCCCCTCAGCCTCCTTTTCCCTGTGCATTGCTTGGAGGGGCTCAGCATCACAGGGGTGTATGGACAGCCTCGAAACAGCTCTGCAGCAGACACATAAGGTCCTCTTACACAAATAGTGCGAGTCCCCTGCAGAGGGGGTACCACAGCATCACACTTTCATACAATCATCCCTTTCCACATCACCTTGCACCATGCACAGCCTGCTGCTGTGTTGGCCATGGGAGTTGTTAGGCAGGGCTGCTAGGCTGCAGGGATTGGGAAATAGCAAGGGAGTACAAGGTCTGCAAAGAGTTCTGCCAGAATCAACAGTCCTCAGTATATAACCAGAGCAGCATTTGCATGTCTCTAAGGATTGCATAAGTACCTGACACCTTTTATGCAAAAAAAGCAGGAGGCTCAAGGCCCCTGCAGGGAGCAGTTGAGCTCAAAACCCAGCTGTGCTTGGGAGAACTTGAAGAAATGCTGTGAGAAGCAGGAGATTTGTGAGAGGCCTGGAGGCTGCCAATTCGTAACACCAGTCCTGCAAAGCCTCAGAAAACACTGTGAGCCACATGGGGTCGGTGGGTCTTGGCAGAAGAAATACCTCTAATAAAGCACAATTTACAGCAAAGTGAAGACCTCCCCAGAGTGCTGGTAACTTTCCAGGTTCATAGAGAACTCCTATGGTCTCTTTACAGTGTTAAAGGGCACCAAAAAGAGCAAAACAGAGGACAGGATAATATATTTGGAGCACCTCCTGAGCTTTTTGCCTCCTCCTTCTTAGGAACCCCATGGACATAACACATTGCATCGCTCACACAGAGCCCTTACCTGGAGGTCAGCTGCATAGAGCATCACTGGGGACAGACAATCCTGCAAGACACCGGATCAAACTGCAAAAGGAGGCCCTACAAAAGAAAGGAGTGATGGAAGGAAGCAGTGGGTAAACTGCTAAAAGGAAGGAGTTAGCATTGCTACCTACGGTAGGCTCACTAACAGCAGCACAGGCAGCTTCAAGCAAGTCACTGTCGTGTGCCTTCTTAGCAGTTTTGTAATCTGATTAATAAACCCTTATAGCACCTATGATTTCTGTGGATAATTCCTGCTGGTGGCAGGAGAAATTCAGAAGGTGCTCAAATGCAGCAGAAGAGGCTACCAGGGCACCCTCCTTATCAGCTCATTGGTTTTGGAGCACAATTAATGCAGGTTTTACAGGCGATTATTTCAAAATCTAAACGCTCGAAATCACTACAAGTTATAATAGCGCTTTCAAGTGCACCCATTTTCATTTGCAAGAACTTATTTTAAGCCTCAAATTGTGAACTGCCTTTATAAAAATCACGTTGAGGTCCCTGCACACGATTTTAGCCGGAATCAACCAGCAGACATCATTAGCAAATGTTTTTTTTTTTAACCATCTGATATTCATCCCTCTCAGAATATATAAATAACATCCGAGGATTCACCCGCTCAAAGGCAGAGGAATCTGGCATCCCTAGAAACGGCTAAATTGGATCAAACTGGTGACTTCTGCCGTGCATAACCACGCGGTGGGATTTTCCACGTAGAAATAAGCAGCGATAACGTTTCTAAACCACAGTGTTTGCACACGTTGAAAAAAAAAAACCCAGCACACGAAATATTAACCTCGTGTCAAAGCCTGCCGATAATCAAGCCATAGACAGATAAATGCGACACACGCGGAAGTACTTTATGAGAGTAAAAAATCGATTTTCATTAGCTGCATTAAGAAAAAAAAGATCTCGATAACTTAATTGAAAAGAAAAAAAAAAATCAATATCTGTGGAGGGAGCCAAATTAATTGGCACTGAGTGAAACCCTGCCAAAATCTGAAAGTCACTCCGGCCTTATCTACAACAGAGCGTATTTGCAGATCAGGTCACAGCTAAAGTGGACTCAAACACCGTACGTTCACTCAAGGTCTTCTGGAAACGTCCTGCAATAAAGTTTATACAAATAAGAACATATTTGCTTTAAGTAACAGCCATAAACGAAAGAACAGGAAATACACGCAGACCATCGGGTGTTGGCTGGAAGAGGCCATGACTGCAACAGTTAAACCTCCTGCATGCCAGCATCGGCGCGTAGGAACAGAATTCCACCTGTGGGCTCTCTAACGTAAACCAATTAAAGTCTCCAAACAACCCTCTGAGGTAGGTAAGCATCTTTTAATGTCCGTTTTTACAGGCAAGAGAAAAGGGCTGAAGGGAGACAAAGAGATACACCCAAAGCCCTACAGCGAGTCAGAGAACCCAACTGCTGGTCCCTGCTAACAGAACCCAGACCACGTTCTTCTTCTCTGCGTCTCTCCGCTTGGGTTTGGTGCTTAGTGCTCAAGGGACGTGTGGCGAGCAGCCGGAGCGAGGACTCCCACGTCCCTCCCGTGAGGCTCAGTGAAGAAAAGCGACAGGACGCTGTGGAGTTATCTTTATTGTAGAAACATGCTAAGACACAGCGAGGCGGCGGAGCCCGAGCCGAGCAGCGACTACAACAACAACATGCGTGGGGCCAACGTGGGAAGCCACCACTGGGTCCCCACAGCCCTTCACCCTCCACCTGAGCAAGGAGAGGCCCGTTGGCTGCAGAAGGAGATGAAGGTGGATCCAACAGCACTGGGGAACTCAGCAGCTTCCCTGGTGCCTGACATCAGATCTTCCTTTACTTGTCCTAGAGAAACGGGGGAGATGGTTTATTACTATAGTTCTAAAAGGCAAGGGACACAGAACAACCACAAGAAAAGCTCAAAGCTGAGTTGCTTTGGGCCACCTCCACCTCCTTGTGATAAGGGACTGCAGTACTCTGCTCTGCCAGCATCCGTTCCCCTCTGCAGGGATATCTGAGGGAAAAGGAACGGGCAAGGCCCACCCCGGTAGAGATGAGGAAGTCCTCATGAAGTTTGCACATCCCAATGGGCTCAGCCCCCTTGGCAGGGGCTTCCCATCACCCTGCTACTTCTGCAAAAGACATACACCTCATTCTTGTGCTGTGGCAATAGGGAAGGGTGTGTTGCAGAGCCCTTTGCCCCAGACATACCCAGCAGCCTGCCCAGGCAAGGTCTGACACCCAAACCCTTGTGAAATGCAGACAAGTTGTCCAAGAGGGAGCAAATCACCACACCACTGTACCTTTGGTCACAGCTGATCCCTGGTATTTGCTGGCAGTCTGAACTCCATTATTTCTGGAAAGAAAGAGCAAAATATAAGTCGATCCACAGGTATATCCACTGT
>PPHD01007290.1:2876-23278 GCA_002909625.1 Bambusicola thoracicus
GGTTCCGCACTACAGCTCCCAGCGCTCCGCGGCGCGGTGTGCGTGCTGTGTGCTGCCGGTCCGCCCGTCGCGGCCGGTTGGCGGTGGAGAAGCCATGTTCTACAGCAGCACGCAGCGGCGGTACTGGACCTTCCGCAGCGACGATGAGCTGGCGCGGAGCCGTGCCGATGCCAACCGAAAGTTTCGCAGCAAAGCGGTTGCCAGCGGGAAGGTGCGGCGCGGGGGCGGGTTGGGCCGCCTCTGCGGGGCCACTGGGGAGAGGGGCGGCGCCGGGTCGGGCCTCTTCAGGTCGGCGTCTTTCCCCCAGGTGTACCAGGGCGACTCTTTCCTGCTGGAGGCCCACGAGGAGTTGGCGATATGCAAGTACTACGAGAAGAGGCTGCTGGATTTTTGTGCCGTGTTCAAGCCTGCCATGCCGCGGTCTGTAGTGGTAAGCAGAAGCGTTCTGTCATGGGGTGTCCCCTACTTCCTCACGGCTCTGACGTCCGGGAAAAGCGTGGTTTCCTTAGTGGTCCTGCAGGAGTTGAGCTCGGTGGGCCTACTGGATCCCTTCCCGTTTGGGGTGGGTGTTTATAGGATCACAAAATGGTTTGGTTTGAAGGGCTCTCATCCAGTTCAGTCCCTCCCCCTCTGTGGGCAAGGCTGCTCCCCCAGCTCAGGCTGCCCAGGGCCCCATCCAGCCTGGCCCTGAGAACCTCCCGTGCAGCTATGCCAGGGCCTCCCCACCCTGCCAGTGGATAACTTCCCCCTGATATCTCATATAAATCACACTTTCAGTTTAAAACCATTCCCCGTTGCTCTGTCACTGTTGGGCCATGTAAAAAGTTGGTTCCCCTTCTGCTGGTGAGCTCCCTTCAGGTACTGGAACACCACAGTGACGTCTCCCTGGAGCATTTTCCAGGCTGAGCAAGTCCAGCTCCAGTCTGTCTTTCTAGGAGAGGCCTTCTGATTATCTCTGTGGCCCTCCTCTGGACCTGCACATCTTTCTTGAGTTTGGCGTCCTAGACCTGGATGCGGTACTCCACCTGGGGCCTTGCGAGGGCAGAGGAGGATGGGACAGGCACAAATCTTTTGCTGCAGCTCTGGATACTGTTGGTCTTCCAGGATGCAAGTGCATACTGCTGGCTCAGTACCATTTAACTTCTTTCTTTCCTCTTCCTTAGGTAGAGAGTAGAAACTAACCTAGAACTGAATTGATAGTATATTTTTTTCTTTGTGCAATGGTGTGCACTTGAGCACAGAGCAAGCTAGCTCAGGTGCCTGTATAGGCAGTAATCTAGAAAGCATAAAAATGAGATGTTCAGTGGCTTAGCTCGTGAGCATTGAGAGGGAGGAAGGAGGACTTACAGCTGAAGCAGAGAACTGAATTATGCTTCACTTGTCAACTTGTTGTTCAGAAGCATTTCCCCAGTAGTCCCTCTTTTTGGCTGTTGTGGTAAATAATAAAAACAACAAGCATCTTGTCCGTATGCGCTTCGGCCATGTCACAATAGACTGCTGTTACATGCTGTGAAGCTCATCCTTATATTTGAGAACTGGCCCCCATAAGGTATGTATGCTGAGTCAAGCTCTGCTAGTAAGAGGCTGGAAATACCTGATCCATGCTGATGAAGTTCACATTAACTTGGAAACTTAGCACTGATGGACTGAGGTATTTCATTTTAATATGCGATGAGAGTGTCATGAAGGTATTCTAGACTGTTTGCACATTGTCTTCTTGAGTATACATCTAGAAATGACATAAAACTGCTATTTTGTTTTGGCATGCATAAATGAATTAGACATTGAATGACATGGCATTTTGTGACTCGTAGTGTGTTTGTGTATCCTGTATGCTAATAGTACACATTCAGACTTTTTCTGTTTTATGTTTTTATTATTATTGTTTCTTAATCCGCTTTTACTTCCATGTTTAACTCTTTCCTTCTCTTTTTAAAAATTAAGGGAACGGCTTGCATGTATTTCAAACGTTTTTATCTCAATAACTCAGTGATGGAGTATCATCCTCGGATAATAATGTGAGTTTTTGACACGTCGTGAGCTACTTTACCAATCGCAACAACAGAAGTATAACCTTATTTGTTAAGATACGAACAAAATAGGAAAGGAACTTGGAGACCTTAAATGCAAATAGAGACTAAGTGTGGTTACTTTTCATTTCTTCTTGGAAGTTTATTACATTCTGAATATAGTACTTTAAAAATTTTAAAATAATCATAATAGATCTGCACAGAATTTTTTATAAAAGGGTGGATACTGCATGTATGAATTGTTTGCTTCTTTTTCTTTCTCTCCCCCAAAATACTCAAGGCTAACGTGTGCATTTTTAGCCTGTAAAGTAGATGAGTTTAATGTGTCCAGCGCTCAGTTTGTTGGTAACCTTCGAGAAAGCCCTCTTGGACAAGAAAAAGCTCTTGAACAGATACTGGAATATGAACTCCTACTTATTCAGCAGTTGAACTTCCATCTTATTGTACACAATCCATACAGGCCATTTGAGGGAATTCTAATTGATTTGAAGGTAATGCTCTTTTATCTGCTACGTACTTTGTATGTTAATGTAATACAGATACGGACTTTATGCTTTTGTTTCTGTGCTCATAAAGATGTAGATTCCTAAAGTGATAGGCAGAACATATCTGAAAGGAGATGTGTTTTGTTGGTGTCTTTAAGTATTATTTTTGGTGTGGGATGGCTTGTTACTCTTCTGCCTTACAGAAAATTGTTGAATTTTGTGTGTTGAGCTCACAAACTGTAACAGGAATAGCTATTTAACTTTCCTAAATATTTCCTAGACTCGGTACCCACTGCTGGAAAATCCTGAAGTTTTAAGGAAAACAGCTGATGACTTCCTCAGTCGAGTGGCTTTGACAGACGCGTATCTGCTCTTCACTCCCTCACAGATTGCTCTTGCTGCTATACTATCTAGTGCTTCGAGAGCAGGAATTAATATGGAAAGGTAGTCTTTTCATTTTCTTTGGAGAGTTTTATTTGTATCTTGTGTAAAATTGTTTCACTCTAGACATTCTTGGCTAATAGAAATACGTATTTATTTCATAGTTAATAATCTGCTGCATTCTTTAAGTGCGCTTTGAAACTAAAGCGGTAGAGATAATTTTTTCTGTTTTCAGCTTTTTTCTGCTTTTTGGGAAGCAGGAGTTACACAGTTAGTTGGTGTCTGGTTTTTATATTCCTTTGAATTAATTTTGCTTTTTCCAAAGTGACAGCTTTGGCTAATTAGAGTAAATTGGGGTTTCCAGGCGGATCTTGAAGATTGGAGTAAAGAAGCTGAAAATACAATAGGAAGTGTGAGTTTGAAATACATAAAGAATCGTTCAAAGGAAAAAAGAAGAACATTATTAAGATTTCTGAGATGTCTAATGTCGTGGGGTCAAATAGTATTATAATGAACTGATGGCTGCTAGGAATGCAGAAACTGCAAGTGCTGTACTCGAACTTTGAATTTCCCTGGAAATAGACTAATGTTAAGGCACCATTCTTATCAGTGGTCTGTCTACTTCTGCTTGCAAAGGTATGATGAAATGCTTTGATAACATTGCTGAAAGACATAATTTATTTTGCTTAGGGACTGAAGTGACCTTTTTTCTTTAGAAATACAATTACACTGATTGTATTTGGACTTTTATAACCTCATGATGCTCCATTTGAGTGCTTTGCATCAAGAGTGCAGCTGCTGCAGTCACAAGGGCTGATAATAAAGTGAAACAGTTCTGTTTAAATACCTTCTTTTCCACCCGCCCTGTACATATGACAAGTTAGGGTTAGGATACAATTTTAGAGGTTTGAAATTCTCTTCCTCCCACAGTGTCAGTGTTTGTATTCAAAAAGTTACAACTTCAAAAACAAAACAAAACCCTGCAACTACTCTGGCAAGTAGTGGTTTCAGTTATGGTGTCAGCACAAAAATGCACTTAAAGTTACATAAGAGTAGGTGTTATTAACTGAGCAGCTCTCAGCTTACAGCAGTTACTATCTTCATAGTGGCTGGTGCATCAGAGAGCTGAGAGCTGCAACAAATAGAGCTGAATAAATTGTAATTTTGTGCAGACCAACCCTTGAATTTTTATCTACAAGTTCTGTTTTCCAGCAAGGAAAGAAAGTGATGTTGGCAAGGATTGCTGCTCATGCATTTTGTGGCTTTAGCCAGGTGGTGTGTGCATCTGTTTGTTTGGTTTTTTTTTTTTTTTTGCTTGTTTTATTTTGCTTTATGGTTTGGAAGCACAAGTCAGAATGCAAATGCTAAAGCTAGAAGTGAAATTACTCCAAATTTCATGTTTTTACTCAGAAGCCGTGTAGCATACGTTCAGTATTGTGTCTCATTACTTAGGTGCACTTCTAAGGAAACTTAATCTTAAATTCCTTTTCTTTAAGATTGAGTTGTGATAAATGCTTTTGCGATAGCGTTCCTCTGCTGTGTTGTATTCTTACTAGAAGGACGTTTGAATCTGAGAGGAGGGTGTGCATAGACTCTGTGAGTGAGCACTTGCAATTTGTTTTCAGTGGCCAAGCGCACTGCCAGAGGAAGCAGTCTCATCTTGCAAGCTTTCCTATCAGTTGATCTGCATGAAGAGTGCTCTTTTGTAGTACCTGCGTTGCCAGCAGTCATACTATACATAGTGTGATAGTAGTATGATACTTTATAGAATCTTAAGCCCTAGTTGACTTAACTCAGTAAGGCTTTTTTTACAGATGTTTAATTCTGCAGTGCAGTTGGTAATTTATGTGGTTAGGAAATACTTTTGTCAAGTTCTTAGTAGAAGAATAATACTGGAAATGAAGGACTTGCTTTTTTATCACTTTGTAGCACTTGTGCAACAGAAGTGTGTTCATCGTGTCTAGTTATATAGCTTTAGCAGACAGAAATTACAAATAATACATTTTATTAACTAATGCTAGCTGTTACAAATTATTACAGCACTTTGAGTTTATTCTTTTGTTTTGCTTTACAGCTATTTATCAGAATGTTTTATGCTGAAAGAAAACAGAACATTCTTGGCCAAACTACTGGAGGGCATGAAAAGTAAGTGAATATTTAAAAAAATATATATGAAAAAACATATCTCTGAAGGGGGGGGGAACAGCTCAACACCTTTTTTTACTTAAAGCTTTTGCTGTTTGAAGAAAGTGTGCTTCAGATGGTTTTCTTCACATCAGGGCTTGCTGAAGGTAATTAAAACATTGGCAGTAGAGTGAACTTCCTACTTGATGGATGCAGGAAGGAAAGACTCTGAGAGTTACCTTTGATGTTAAACAAACAAAATTAAAATAGCAGGGGACCTGATGATTCTCAAATCATATATGTTGTAGTGCATTAAGTGTTAGCAACTGATTTACATTCAGAAGTGAGAAATCTGTTATGGGCACTAGGTAATGTTTTTGTGTAAGTCTGGGTGAAAAGCTTTTTTCCATTCACTGACTTGAGAATATTAGCTTTTGACAAAAGCCTGCAGATAACTGCTTCTACCACTAGAGGATGACTTGTTAGCTAAGCGATAAGTGATCTGCCAGGATTTATAACTCACTTTAATTTGTAGCCATTAAGGTAGTTCAAAAGATGCTTAGGTTTGCTAATGCAAAACAAAGCAAGTATATTATATGGAACACCAAGAGTGGTAGCATGGTTTGGTTTAGTTAGGACAATGGCAGTATGGTGCACTGATTGTTATCTTTCTTAATTAACAACAAGGTTGGAGTATGGAATTTTAAGTACATAATCATTTCTCTTAATGTTCTAGGCTAGTGCATGTATTTAGAATGGGAGAGTGTTAGTATTTAAAAATCCAGCCCATTGACTAGGCTGACTTCAGTAGTCACTGAGGTCTGCAATTCAAACTGAATTTATAAAGCTTGAGGTGTTTTTCCCTCTTCCTGATAGCAAACATAATGTTCTGGTTTCTGTTAGTGAAATGCAGAGGGAGCTCTGGGATCACATAAGTTTCACTTGCAGTATGTGGAAGATAGCTTTACCCTAGGGGCTGCTCTTCTGCAAACACAGGATGACAAGCAGAACATCCTGAAGCAGTGGAGATGCTAAGTCTGTAAATAATTTGTTTTACGTAGAACTGGTGGTAGAGAAGGTCACGTTTCTTCTGTAGCAGTTGTAAGATTGTTTTGCTTTCTCACAAGACAAAATATTTTTTTTAAGAATAAGGTTCAGTGTTAAATACGAAAACTGCCTACTTATTTTGAAACTTGCTAGCAGAGTAGTGTGAATTGTGTGATTTTCTTTGAAATCCAAACCTGCGATGCTGACAACCTGTTCCAGTGTACTTCTTAGTACTGAGCTTCTGGTGTATCTTGATGTTATTTAGGATTAAACCACTACTGTAAGATGATAGTCAAGCCACATGTGTGTAACCCTGGATTCTCCAAAGTGGAAGTGCTCTGTTAGATGGAAAGTTTCATAATGAAATGTTTATAGAGCTGGAGAGGTCAGTATCTGGAACACCTAATGCTTTGAAAAATACAAGGATTTTATTTGGAAAGCTTTGTTTCAACTGTTGGCAGTGCTTGCCTTATAGTTTCCTGAAGCCTGTTTCAGAAAATAAGTAACTGTTTTCAAAATGTAGCAGAAGCATAGGGGAAAGAAGATTGATCATCATCTTGTGATTGATTGACTGAAAGAAGATGGATACTGATCTTGTGTAGCTCACTGGGTGGAACGGGAATTACCTAATTTACTTAGAGCTGTGTTGTTGCCACCGCAGGCATGAAGACTCTTATAAAGAGGTATGAACTTCCAAGGCCTGAAGAGGTTGCAGCTCTAAAACAGAAGTTAGAGAAGTGTCACAGCCCGGAGCTTTCGCTTAACACCAACATGTAAGAATATGCTACTACTCTGTAATGTATTAATGTGTTAAATTGCCTTTTTTTTTTTTTAATTTATTTTTTAATGCTGTGGAAACTGTAGTTAACGCTGGTCTTGCAGTGAATGAAAATAAAAACACGTTAACATAACATAAGAATGTCAGTTCAAATTCTTGATTCTCAAGTTCAGGTAGTTAAATAATACCTAAATACGTCCTATACTGATTTGCATTGCAGGCCCTAGTGGTGCTTATTTTTTAACATTGAGCTGGAATCCCGAGTGGCTTCTAAATGTGGACACCCGATCTCATATGTCTTGAGAATCATGGTCTTCAGAATTATGTGATTGAAACAAATTCCATAACGAGTTAATGCTTTCTTAAGAATAATGTTGCAGGTAAAGGACTTGCTAACATTTTCTCTCTCCCCTTTTCATTTTAGTACTCACTGTGAACTACTTGTGGGCTGATATTTTTA
Organism: Bambusicola thoracicus; assembly: GCA_002909625.1. Classification (NCBI taxonomy): domain Eukaryota; kingdom Metazoa; phylum Chordata; class Aves; order Galliformes; family Phasianidae; genus Bambusicola; species Bambusicola thoracicus. The sequence continues at coordinate 10,182 of PPHD01007290.1, forward strand.
GTTTTGATTTTTTTTTTTTTTAATGTGACAAATTTGTTCATAAACTGTCTAAAATATTGCAGCCAGATCATGAGTCTGACTCTAAAAGTAACTAAAGCTTCATGTTTTTTTTCTGTTTGGGGCTTAGGAAGAAGAGGAAAATTGGTGAAGATGATGAATATAACTCAAAAAAGCCTAAAATGGATGAGGTCAGTTAATATATTGTACAAGTAATTACTTTTCCACTCAGTAATAACTGGCAAAACTGACACGTTGTTTAGACAAACTTCTGCATCTCATGTTGTTACAAAAGTTGCTCAGAATAGTTTTCAAGTTAGTTTTTAAAACATCTAATGTAAATATCCCTTCTTTTATTTGTAAACCATTTCCTTTTGCCCTATTGCTACCAGACCACTTAAATTCTTTCTCCCTCATGATTATTGATTGGAACTCGATGATCATTCTGTGATTATAAGCTCATTTAAAGTACTGGAAAGCCATGATGCAGTCTCCCCAGAGTCGTCTTTTTGCTAGGCTGGACATGCTTAGCTCTCCCAGCCTGTCTTCATAGGAGCGGTGCTCCAGCCTTTTTTGTGCTCAGGGCCCCAGGCCTGGATGTGGTACTCCAGATGAGTAGGCCTATTCTGGTGGCCTTCTGTGATGGGAGTGATCACGAATAGATGAAGGGCAACTGATGTCTTTTACCTGTTCTTCTGGAAAGTCTGACATCGTCCCACAGTGCATTCTTATTTCTAAATTGGAAAGACACAGATTTGAAGGGTGGACTGCTGGATGGATAAACAATGTGTTGGAGCTCCTTCAGGGTACATCTGGATCTGAGAGACAGGATGTCTCAGGAGCAGATGCAAGGGAACTATGTACTCAGAGCAGCAGGGTTATGGGTTTTATTTAGCATACACATGTAGACATCCATTTTAGATAATCCCCATAAGCAGGAAGCAGAAACTCCCTAAGCAAGTGCACTCACTATACTTACTGACCCTTGAGAGATGGCAAAGCGCTGAAGAGAGAGAGGAGGAATATGGCGATGGTAGATTCAATAGGTAGTGCCAGCAGGACGTCCCCTGCTTCTAGGTGCACTTCTCCTCTTTCCCCTGCTGCAGCGTCTCTCCTGCTTTTATTCTCCTCAGGGTCTGCAGGGGTTTTTTTCATCTGCCTGCTGTACCTGTTTGGCCAACATGTTACAGGTGTGATAGGGCCCAGGTGGAATACCTGCTTGCAAAACAGTTAGAAGCATTGCATGCAGGTTCTTGCTTTTTGCTCGTGAAAATGCACAGCTAATGGTGGTGACTGTGTTGAAAAATAGTATTTTGTATCAGAATTTTCTCTGTAACGTAGCATTGTTGTGGTCTTTGTGTCTTTCGTAGTTTCTGTGGAAATAAATGGGAGGCATTATTTTCAGAGTGGCCTACATACCTTTGCTGTAGGACTTGAAAGAATTTGTATTTCTAGTTGGAGCTTGGTCTTACGTGTTACCTAAGAATGACAGTGTTTCTTGCTGGTTGTTAGGAGCAAGAAGGATGTCAGTATGCAAGAAGGGTATTGTCAATCATTAATGTGTTTCTTTTCCACCAGTATTTTGGCAGAAATGCATCTCTCTCAGGTAAATAGGGCACATGTTTTAATATCAGTTTAAACTTACTGTTTAATTCATTTACTTGCTCTAGACCCAGCGTAGAGATCATTGTGAAGTTGGTTGTATTACTTGAACTCTTTAAGCAGCTTATGTAAAAGATGCGACTGTTACTACATGCAGCACTACCACGTGCACAGTTTTCTACTGTTTGGTCACCTTACTCTAAAACAACATTGTTTTCCTTCCCTTAGGAAGAATGGACTGATGAAGACTTTGGGGACTTGTGAAGCCTATTTCTGTGCTTACTGTTCTGTGGCACATATGAACCTGCCTATTGAAGGTTCTGGAGGCTGAAGCATGAGGTATTTTTTATGTTGCTTTTTAATTTCTTTACAATAAAACTTTTATTTCAAGTTTTAGTTATTTGTTGCTCCATTTAAAAACCTCTCACCGTTCCAGGTCAGTAAAAAATGTTCAAGTTTTGGTTTAGCAGCACCCTCAGATGCAACTTCATAGGGTTACAGCACAGTAGAACCTAATGTCAGTTCTGGCATTTAGCAAATGGTTAAATACATGTGCAACACAGATCTGTTAATAAATCCTTAAGTACTTGAGAGTAAGATGTACTGCTGTCGTCTGCCCAGGCTTGCCGCTGAAACTGCTAGAAGAAGTTATTGCTCATTGAAGAAAACACTGCTCATAATTTGTTTATTTATTTATTTATTGCATTTGAGAAGCTCTTCTCAAATGTACTACGGGGCTGCAGCCATATAACTTATCATTCTAGAAGTAATGTTTGTGGCTTTGTGTCTTGTCTCTTACTCTATTTCCTGCAGCTATGCTCTCAGACTGTGTTTCTGTGACAAACCTTGTTTGGGGCACCCTAGGAAAACAGTTAAAAAATCTTCTGGAGTAGTTACATTGTTTCTAAATTTAGAGCAAGCTATTTCCTTTCCATACCTTGTTTTAGAACACATGCAGTTCCAGAATAGGTTCACCTAAATGTAGCTTTGGCCTTTATCCTAGATTCATTTTCATCATTGCATTTTTTTATAGAAACAGATGCAAATCAGTTCTTCAGAGTTGTTGGTTTTTTTACTGTTATACTACTGCGATCCAGCCAAGCACATTTTAAACATTACCTGTTCTAGACAGTATGTTTCTGACACTTCATTCTTCAGTAACAGTGGCAAAGTTGCTTTTCTTCCCTGACTGCGCAACCTATCATAGCTTCAACTCAGAAGGCCTGACCATTTACACAGTACCTAGCAACTAAAGGAAGAGCGATTTAACTGAAACACCTTTTATTGTGCCATCCTTACTATGTTCTATGTTGTGGGAAATAGGTGTTTTTAGTTCTCTCAGCTGCTCCATATGAGGCTTGTGCTCCTGACCCCTCGCCAGCTTTGTTGCCCTTTCTTTGGCACACTCACTGCTTCACTGTCTTTCTTGTAGTGATTGGCCCAAAAATGAGGAACACAGTACTTGAGTTGCAGCCTCACCAGTGCTGAGTACGGGCAACAGTCACCTCCTGCTAGCTACAATATTTCTGATCCAAGCCAGGATGCTGCTGGCCTTTTTTGGGTGCCTAGGCACACTGCTGGCTCATGTTCAGCTGGCTGTCAGCAGTCCTAGATTCTTCTCCATTTCCACTCACTTTGCCCCAAGCCTGTGGCTTTGCACAGGGTTGTTGTGGCCAAAGTGCAGGACCTGACACTTGGTCTTGCTGAAGCTCATACAGCTGGCCACAGCTCATCAATCCAGCCTGTCCCTGTATAGGGAATTCCAACTCCCCTCCAAGTTGATGTCATCTGCAAACATACTAAGGATGTGCTCAATCCCTCGTTCAGGTCATCAATAAAGATTTTAAACAGGATGGGCCTCAATTCTGATCCCTGGGGAGCACCACTCATGACTGGTCTCTGGTTGGATTTAACTCCTTTCACCACCACTCTCTGGGACTGGCCATCCAGCCAGTTCTTTGTGAGGCACAGAGCGTACCTTCTTCTCCAGGAGAATACTGTGGGAGGCAGCATCCAAGGCTTTAATGAAGTCAGGGTAGACCACATCAGCAGCCTTGCCCTCATTCACGAGGTGGGTCACTCAGTCATAGAAGGACCTGGCAAGCAGGTCCTGCCTTTCGTGAACCCATGCTAGCAAGGCCTGATCCCCTAGTTGTCCCACATGTGCTGCGTGATGGCAGTCAAGACTGTCTGCTCTGAGGTTGGCTGACAGGCAGCTGGAAAGCAGCTGGAGATTTTGAGAACGTGTAAGGAAGTATCACAACAGAGACTAAGATGAAGTCCATACACATTAGAGTGAAAGTAAAAGCAGAATGTTGTTTAACAGACAGGAAATGCTGTGTAATACCTTAACAGCTGCATTCATATTACACAAGAGTTATTTGATTATCTCTTTAGTCTTGCCAGTGAATCTCAGCATCCTTTTACTCCTTATCAGATCAGTCCCAAGAATTGCTGTGAATGACGAATGCAGAAACACACTCTGAACTGACTGCATATTTTACTTCTAAAAGTGGAAAAAAAATAAATTTAACACATCCATTCTCTTGCCTTGTGACTCAGAGGTATATACTGAGTATTTTTCCCCTCCCTCACTCAAACTCCTAGCTTCTGTCTGTTATACTGCATACCAGCATAGTAGTACTGTTCTGAGGATTCGTGCTACAAAACTAAAGTGACAGTGCACGTCAAAGTACAGCCGTGTACGCAAACAGGAGAAAAAAATCCCACAGCAGCCAAAGTTCGCCAGTTTTCATAGAGTTATCTGCAGCTTGATTTATTTTAAAAACTTACTTTTCATGTATAAAAATAAGATTCACGGTAGACTTACAGTACACAAAAGACCAACCAATACATATTTTATAAAATGGTTTAATGAACGCATGCATGTCTGATACAATGATCAATAAATTTACTGAATTCAAATTATTTACTGTTGTAAACATTTTACAAAAGCATTGTGATTTATCTGGATATACAGTCCTTGATGGAAGAACTATTTCAGACTGAATCAGTGGCACATCAAAAAATAAAGCTGACAAGATCCATTCTGCATATTCTCTTTCAACACGATTCCAGCAAGAGAAACAGCGTGGTATAAAAGTGTACAGTAAAGATCGTTTCTACCATAACATCAAATTCTGGAAACTGTAAATACAAGTTAAAGTGGTTGAAACAGTCAGAAGTCATAATCATTGTAACCAGTCAGAAATTACAGTAAGAAATGTTATCCAGTTATATGTAGTTGTCAAGACAAAACATTTCTTTCCTTGTCAGTTGATATTTTTTTTCCAACAAGACAGCGAAACTTTGGCAATTAGAGGTGTTGAAAGTAATTTTCAAAGTTCAAGACACAGTCACAGCATTTCCTTTGCAGAAGGTGAACTGTACACCAAGGCTCAGAGGTTGTGAAAACTGTTTCCAAGTGGAAAAAAAGTGCAAACATCCTGCACAGATAGCTTAAAAAGCTGCTGGTACAATCATTCGCCAACAGAATCTTTGTTTTCTTTTTGCATAGTTCACACATCACTGGGAATGTGACAGGGTGTGCTATTTTTGGCAAGAGCAAGAAGAAAGTGATACTGGTGTGAGTTGCCATGTCGGGCATGCTGGATCCATGCAGAATTCAGGTAGAGGGCTGCTACCTGATGTTATTAGACACTGAATACTGATTTTGTTTTTGTTGAAGCAGTTCTGTAATAGCCAACAGCTTCTTAAGAACGTGCTGTAGAAGAAAAATCAGTACAACAATACATTATTAGCAACTAGAAAAGAAGTCTTGATCTGCATTTTCAACAGCCCCGATTCCCCACTTAATAACACATCATTTCGAAAATGGAACTTGGAAACAACACTCTGAAATTTAATCACCGCATGCACTGATCTTGTTGCTTTCTGGTTTAACGCAGGCTAAGAAAGTGTACTGCCAACATGCTGTCGGATGTTCAGACTTTCTTCCCCCCACTATGGTAGAACTGCTTTAACTAAAATGGGGTGACCATGAATGATTAGGGCACTGACAGGAAAAAAAAAGGGAAAAAATGCAAGGGAATTTTGCCAATAGAAGAAACCCACGTGGATAAATTTGTCCCCTGATGTAGAAAGTTACTTTTTTGCATCACAGAAACAGAACTGCATCTCTCATCATCTTGTGTATCAGATTTTTCTAAAGATCTACTTTGATTTTTTTTTTTAAACATATAGTATTTCATGAGAGGCTCTGAGAACAAAACAATACTCGTTTATACAAGCAGATGAATTTAGTACTGAAAGCTTCTTCTGTGCTGCCTTGCCAGCCCTGCCATTGTTCTGGTGCTGTTTATCAAGAGTACCGGTTGCAGTGACTGAATTATGAGCTTGAACATGACGGATTTTTTTCCTCATTGTTGAACAGCTGGATTGCCCTTATTAACCTGGACTGGATTTGAGCTGCTGTTGTTAAAAAGATCATTTCAATTTCTTGTGCTTTTTTTCCCTGCCAAAGTAATGAAGTTAAACAAAAACACGTTGTCACGCTGTGCAACAATCATCACACAAGTTCTTTCCTCTAGCCTGGAAAAAAAATGTACTGCTGAATTACACATTATTTGAGTAAGGGTTCATTCTGCTTCCAGAAGAATCCGCCACAATGATTTATGAGTTTAAATTAAGGCCTTGAAAATATATATATTTTTAAAAAGGTGATTACAAGAGAGTATTTGGAAACAGTGGAATTGATTATCTATCTCCAAAACTTCACCTATAGCAGCTGCCCCTGCCCTGAAAAAAAAAAGGCTATTTCCTGCAGAACACCGTGTACTAAACATTACTGTGCAGTACTCAGAAATCCTTACTTGAGGTTCAATTTAACTAATAGACCAAAAGGAGGTGTATCACTGAATACATTATCTCAGAAGTCTACAAAAGTAATTTGGAGTTGCTCCTTTCTTTGTTTCATAAAGCTATTGGTTACAAATTAGTCTGTAAATTTAGCTACTTACACTAGCCCTGCTTAACAGCTGGACAGACTAATCATAGTTTATAGTGGGTTTGATAGAAAAGTTTGCCTTGTTTGTTTATCAGTGTGCTAGAAAACTGGGAAGCAGAAATAAGGTAGCATTAGTAAGCTAAGGAAAGCAAATTCCATTCAGCTGAAAACAGCAAGACCATTAAACCAACAACCTAGAGAACCTGTCGTGAATTTTGTGGACTTATTCTCCATAACTGTGAAAAAACATCCTTGTTTTCATTTGCATAAAGCAGCAGCTCACAACTACAGACTAACTGTTTGGTCTTCATAGCTAATAAACTCCTGGTGATAAGCACATTTTGAGATGTTTACCAGGTCTAATGCTCTTCAGAAGTACTAAAAAAGAATCCCAACACTGCAGAATAACTTGAGATACGCTATTCATGCCTCTGGTTTGATTGTTAACCTTTCTAACTTACCTGCATTACACCTCGCTCATTACTGAGTGTCCGAAGTTCATCTGAGTGTGCCACGCAGATCTCATGCAGGGCTGCCAGATCACGAGATAGGTCAGTTCGAGAGTGCTCTGTAGTGTCTGGAAGCTCAGGAACATTCTTCAATAAAAGCAGCGAGAGTAGATTTAAGGGTGGTGAGTACTCAGGTATACAAGAAATAATACTACTGCTGTACAGAAGGTCAATTCAATTGTTTTACACTGCAAAGAAGGTTGGCAATATTAAGTCTCCCGAGGTAATACTTCTGCCCACGTTATCTATTTCTTCCTCTCCAGTATAAGCAATTTCTATGCCTGCTAGAAGGGCTCTTAATAATAAATCTGGTGTTGCTACACTACCACTGAGTGAAGAAGAAAACTACTAAGGATAGAGACTCAACCTCCCAGTAAACAAGGAGCGAATCCATCTATTAAGTGCCCTTTTCAATTTAAATAAGGGAATATCATCAGCAAAAAATGAGCAAAGTTTGTAATTATCAAGTTACAGACTCATAGAACCAATCATAAAACAGTAACGCTGTGTTTTAATTACATTAATCCACCCATTATTCTCAATCCATTTGTTTTCAAGCGAATTGTTTTGATCTTATACAAACTCGTTTAAAGAAAACTGATGCATCATTTTATACAGTAACTACAGATGAACCACAAGAGGTGACATATGGCAGCCTACCAGTGCCAGAGTGCAGAGAAGAATACTCATTTTTCAATCTCATCAAAATATTCTGAGATATCTTTTAAGTCATTTTAAATTAATCAGTTCAGGAGGGCAGGCACATATCCTTCATCTTCATTTTTAAAAGAAATATTTGTTTTAAAAGAGCTCCTACTGTGAGCTTTTACTTTCTTGTTACAGCTGTCATACAAAAAAACAGTTCACAATGATACAGCAGTTCTTGTTGGAGACTGCAATACCTGGAGTGCTAGCACAGCCACCTGGGAATGGTAACTGAAATGCAGCGGGTTGTTTTTTTTGAAGAGAGATTTCAATCTTTGATAAAAGCTATGTGATAAACACAATAATTGTTTTTGGTTTAAGATATGCTTTTAAAGGTTTGTGGTTTTGGCCAAAGTTTGTAATTCTTACATAGATATTTTAGCTTCTCGCTTCTACAGAGGTGCTAACTGAATAAAATCTAATGACATTTGATGGTTTTAGTGTTGTGTGACAGCACACCAATCTGCAGCTTTTGAAGATGCAGAAGACAGATTTTATTCAGTAACAAGCGTTAAAAATCGCCTGGGAGCTGATACATTTTTGCTCCAGTTCTTAAGAAGGGTATGGAAATTGTCATTTATGGTGTGGCATGTAACTTCCAAGGAAGAATTTTTTAACCACTTACCCCGAGTTCGTCTAGGAACATGATCATGCGGTGTTTGTTGCTCTTGATGAATGGATTTACCCCTTCCATATATGGCTCCTAGTAATTCGTAAGAGTTTCCATTAGATTATTCATACATTCATTAAATGTATTCATAGAAATACATACTGGCATGCAACCTAAAATTTCTGACACACGCACGTTCTTCCAACAGCTAGCCTCAATAACAAATACTACTTTCAAAAAGCATCCTCAGAAATGATTGCAAATTTACAAGACTGTAAATTTTTAAAGTGTGATTTGTAGTGATATTTTCGTACTGCGTGTGTGACAACAGCACACAGTAGAGGAGAGGGTGCAGCGCAGTGCTGACTGCCTCACGTGCCCACAGCACTCAGTCACACAGAAACCCGAGTGCATTATATGATACAAATGGTTGTGCTGTTTGGCAAGTAAAATGCAGTGACTGTCAATAATGTTCCAGCCTAACCACATGTGTGCGAGATGTGAGTTTTTTTTTTTTTGAAACTAAGCAGACCTGGCAAGCCAAAAGGTTGGATGCCCCTGCTCCACACCAACCTCAGCGTTTAAGACTCGAGTGGTCTCAATTTGAAAATGAATCATATACAGAGATGTCTGCTGAGTTTCCTGTGTTCTCATAGCGTCAGTATGTAGAGGCATCACACATTAAGACAGATTTCTAGATCACTTCCTCCCACAACAGTATGGCCTCTCTTCCCAAGTTGGCCAGACTACTGCCGCTCTGCTTCAGGTCAACACCCAGTTCAGTTCCAAACAAAGACAGAAAACACTTCAAGAACTAGGCCTCCATGCTGACGAGGACAAACAGGTCAGGTGTCAGGCTCTGCATAAAGAAATGGCAACAACACAACTCTAGGTTACTGTGTGTGTGCAGAATATTCACCTTAGCTCCAAATTCAACCAGATTTGCTAAGTTCTGCACAGACTTGGCGACCAGCGTCAGTGTTCTTGCAGCAGTAGGGGAAGGAGAATCTGATAGGAATACAAAGTATAGTTACTGGCTATTGCATACAGAACCAACACCAGCCAAAAGAAAGTAAAGTTCTTCTGCAGCTTGTGTTTTTAACAGAATTAAATGCTATGAATGTTACAATAGTAACACATGTATGTGGAAAATGGCACCTGGTGAGGTAAAATTTACATTGCTTTCGTAATTAGGTCCACAAAAATAAATGTGAACATGTGGCTTTCCTTTACTATTTTTATATAGAAGTATTCCAAGCAAACTTGAATATAATAGGAGTTATGTGACATGGGAACTGTTTTCAGTAATATGCAATAGTTCTGCAGAAAGGAGGATTACTTGTTAAAATATAAAAAAGAGTTTACACTTTTCCTTATTTGTGTATACCTTCCTAAGTGGCCTCTTAAGCATCATGCGAGTTATACTTTAAGTTACTAGCACCAGGAATATAAAATAAAAATGGCATGCTATTCTGGCTGATATTTCCAAGAAACTACACTTAATTGTACTCAATATTGCACTTAACAATTTACATTAACCTCAAAGTCAGTTAAAACTCTTTATAGAAGTGACAGAACCAGGCGCATCTCTGTTTCCCCCACATTACAGGAAGCGGCCTGGTCAAAAGCCAAGTTTTCTTTTTTTCAGAATTGGCATATACATTCAAAATGTTCTAATTCTCTGTAAGTGCAGTACGTACTGTTTGTGTCCATCTGCACCTGTCTTCCTGCCCTCCTGCTTATTAATCCAGCAATTCGCTGCAAATAAATTCTATTTTCCTCTTGCATAGCTGGAGTTTAGATTGAGCCACTCACTGAGCAGCTAATGCCAGCTGTTGATAGTATCTGGTGTTAAAGTGCAACTCTTTGAAGAAACAGTGCCGGGTAATCTCAGTACTTTGCAATCCAGAACATCCAGTCCGCTGAACCAGTGTAAATATGTATATTATTTCAAACAACTCCAGTATGTTTGCAGCAGAGATTATTTCAGGACAGTAACAGAGGGTATGACTCGCTGCTGAAACTGAACTGTAGCTATACACCCCGCCTTCAGGATACTTTTTTCTCATTATGGGAAGTTGAGGTATGTTAGATGACTTTGCTCCCAAAGAAGGAGCCTTGCCCAACACCTTTTTTTTTTTCCCCCCTAGCAGCTCTAAAAGCTGTAGCTATGTCTGTGAGTTTACTTTAGCAACAGTAAAGAATATTAGTTGAACTTATGCATGGGACTTTAAGACAAGCTTAAAAGGAGTTACACATTTTGCTACTTTCAGTTTGATAGAGCCCTTCTTATTTAGTACCTCTTAGAGTGAAAAACAGAAAACATGCTACACCATCTGAAAAATTAACAAGAATTCCTGTATCCAGTTTCCTCTTATGTCCAAATCAGTGTTTTAATAGTAAAATGAGGGGAGGAGAAAGAGCCACGGCTCATGCAAGCTATGCATCCCTTGCTCTGGGGTCTTTGCCAGAATACGTGGTAACAAATATGAGGTACAATATATACAAACATTTAAAAACTGAGTTTTAGTAAAATAATTTTCCCTTCAGCATTTCATACCTTTTCTTCCTTCTTCCTACACAAGGAATATAGCAAAACTTCAATTTTAATTCCCCTGAATGCATCCTTTTGTCTAAAACATACACATACATAATGCTGTTCCATCTTAAAAATCTCACCTACACCTGTAAGTTATAAATGTCCACAAACACTCCTAGGTGACTGCAACAGAAGCTTCACTACAAGAAAGTCCCATGCCAGCTGTGTCAGAGGTGGTCTCTGGTGTGTGCCAGCATCTCAGTTTCTCCCCAAGAGCTGGCTGGGAGAATGTTACCTGATGCTGGCCAGCCCTGCCACGGACCAATTCTGCAATCCTGCTTTTGCAAACAACAATGTTCCCTTGCCATTGCTGTAGTTACAACTATAGATGCGTCCTACCAAGAGAGCAGCAAAAATCCAGGGTAACTAAAACCTGGTGAGAATAGTCACTTCAGCACGTTCACGAGAACTCTAATTTATGGCCTGCAAGTCAAATAAGATCACTGTCTCAAGTCTACGCATCCCACATTTTCTAAATGCTACCCCTCTCTCTTGTCTTAAAATTCCTAATTTGAAACTGACTGCACTTAATGAGTAAAAGTAAAGACTTCTACAGTGTTTGGCAGCTATCTAAGCAGCAGATTCAAACCAGAAAATCACTCTTGAATAACTGAGTGCCCACAGGTATTCCAGGCTCTGCAGACACACTTCCAAAGAGTCACAGAATCACCAAGGTTGGAAAAAATTTCCAAGATCATCCAGTCCAACCATCTACCTATCACCAATATTTCCCACTAAACCACATCCCTCAGTACAACATCTACATGGTTCTTCAATACCTCCAGGGTCGGTGACTCCACCACCTCTCTGGGCAGCCTGTGCCACTGCCTGACCACCCTCTCTGAGAAGAATTGTTTCCTAATACCCAGCCTGAATCTCTCTTATGCAACTTGAGGCCATTCCCTCTAATCCTATTGTTAGTTACATGAGAGGCCAAACCCCCACCTTTCCACCAACTCCCTTCAGGTAGCTGTAGAGAGCAATAAGGTCACCTCTGAGCTTCCTCTTCTCCAGACTGAACAATCCCAGCTTCTTCACTTCCTCTTGTGCTCCAGATCCCTCACCAGTTTCACTGCCCTTCTCTGAACACGCTCCAGGGCCTCAATGTCTTTCCTGTAGTGAGGGGCCCAAAACTGAACACAGTACTCAAGATGCAGCCTCACCAGTGCCGAGTACAGACTCTATAGACCTTGCATAGCTCTTGGACAGACTCAATATCTTTCAACTCTATAAATCTTGTTCACATAAAACACATTATGAAGTTCAGCCACGAACTTCAGCACTGTACTGTATTCAAAGTGAAACCTGAAGACCACACGTTTAATTCTTCCACACTGCTAGAATATACCACGCATCGCTACACTTTACTCTGCAGTGTGTTATTATATGCAACAACACATTCTTCTGGAGTTCAAAATGAGACACTGGAGATAAAAAAAGACATCTAGCCTTTGAGGGTGAAAAGCACATACTTACCACTTTAAGGGAAGACATGGATGTGGATTACATGAGTTTGGACACTCTTCAAAAACTTCCTAATTTGCTATGTTAGACACTAAAGTAAATTCATGTCTATTAGTACACAACGCATGAAATTGATCTGAAGCATATAGTCACCTGAGATGATATTAAACATCCTTGGGTTCAGGATAGCGGGACAAATCAGTCGAAGAAAAACAAAGCCACTGAAATCGAAAGAAATTTGTATTTTGTTTAATAGTAATATTAACATAAAATTGTGTAATCTTGAACAGTTCAAGTTAATGTGGAAATCTTTTTGAGACAAACAACAACAGATCAGCCTGCACTCTGTGAATATGGTTGTTAATTAGGAATGTCTTGGTATGACTTCAACTACGATAAAAACTGGAAGAGGAGGCATACTGATTTCCCAATTAAGGTGGGTTGCTGAAACCAACTGGGAAGAACTTGACTGTAAAATCATATGAAGCTAAGCTAAGACCACAGTTGATTCAGAAAGAATAAGTCCCTGGTCCCCTACCATCCAGATGTTTTCCATGGTTTTCTACAGAAGGCATAATCCTGCAGCCTTTGACTCCCCTGTTATGGCTAAAGCGAACAGTATTGGATCGATGTTACAAAGTATGA
>PPHD01007291.1:0-23278 GCA_002909625.1 Bambusicola thoracicus
CAGCGATGTCTATAGAAAAGTCTGACTGTTTTCTCTTCCTGCAAAACAAACAAACAAACAACAACAAACAGAAAGACTGACTTTCCAGTAGGTATTAAACATACTGTTTTACACTGATCTTACCTTTAAGAAATTATTTTTCTAGGTCTATGACTTGTAGCAATCTTGTTCTGTTTAGACTCCAATTATGATTCCATAAATAGTGACTGGTAGTCTTTAAATACTTTGGCTTTGTGTTCCCAGGGCAATGCACAGTTTTTAACCACGTCACAAAGAATTATTGCAAACAGTGTTATTTTCATATTCACTTTGCTATGCACGAGAGATTTGAAATTGGTGGCCCTGACCATGCAAACAAGAAAATAAGAGACTGTCAAGTCCAATCCCTCTGCTAAAGCAGGTATGCTACAAAAGGTCACACAGGTAGGCATACAGATAGATCTTGAATATCTCCAGAACTTCCTATGTTCAAGTTCTAGGCCATTAATCCTTGTCCTGTTGGCACACTGCTAGCTCGTGACCAACGTTCACCAGGACCCCCAGATACTTTTCCACAGAGCTCCTCTCCAGCAGTTCATCCCCTAACCTGTACTGATGCATACATTTCTTCCTCCCCAGGTACAAGACTTTACATTTACACTGGTTAAACCTCATCAGATTCTTCTCTGTCAAACTCTCTCATCCATTCAGGTCTTGTAGAATGGTAGCACAGCCTTCAGGTGTGTCGCCCACTCCTCCCAGCTTTCTATCATCTGCGAACTTGCTGAGAGTGGTCTCTATCCATTCATCCAGGCTGTTGATGAAGGCGCTGAACAAGACTGGACCCAACACTGACTACTAGGGAACACTGTTACTTATAGGCCTCAAACCAGACTCTGCACTGCTGATGACAATCCTCTGAGTTCTGCCAGTCAGCCAGTTCTCAATCCACCTCACCAGCTGCTCATCTATCCCACATTTTATAGGTTTCATAACAAGGATGTTGTGGAATACAGTGACAAACCCCTTCCTCAATTCAAGGTACACAATATCCACTGCTCTCCCCCCGTGTGCCCAGCCAATGATGACATCATAGAAGGCAATCAGGTTGGTCAAGCATGATATCCCCTTGGTGAATCCATGTTGACTGCTCCTGATAACCTTCTATTCCAATTGCTTGTAGTTGGCACCCAATGGAGTAGCTAAAATATAATAAGACTTAGATTATTTCATAATATTCTATTAAATTTAGATCCTAGAATCTAGGCACCACTGGTTTATGCCCATCCTACATCTGATATTCCATTTCAGAACAAACAAATTCACTAATAAAAATTTCTGAGTACTCCAATAAGAAGCTTGAAGAACCCAAGGATGATAATTGAAAAAAAGGAAGATGGTCACCAGAGAAAGTTGATAAGCAGTTAATGTAAAATCAAGTAATATTTTAAAAAATGTTTGCTGACTCTAGTTTACCTCTGAAATCCATTCTCACTTGTAATGAGGTTTTCAAAAGACATTTCAAATGTATATCATGTATATGTGAAATGCATCATTGGTAGATAGTCTTTGACCATACATATTTTCTGTCTTCCAAAAGCCCTAGAGGAAGACAACTGTGCATGTTTCCTTCAGGAATAGGACAATTATTTTTAGGAAGAAAAAACTATAACACAGAAAGCCATAATATAGTGTAGACTTTTCAGATAATAGTCACAGGCGTTTGATCACCATGGAATTAGAAACTTCATAATGTGCTATTCCACATTTTACAAGCAAAGAAATATCACACATACAGTCTTATTACTTAGAAGAACAGTGGAGCTTGAAGCCCATGCATTAAATTTGAGCAGCCTTGGTGAAAATGAGATCTCATTCCCTCATTATGCAATCCGACATCCTTCATCTAAAACCAAATGAGATAATAAAGTAAGAGAGATGAGAGATATTTTCTGCATAAAGAACCATATAATCTTTCTTCTCATTTAAATAATAGATTCATAAAATCTTTTTTTAAACATCCAACTAAATGATACAGTAAAATATTAATAAATATGCATATTTAATAAAACTAATACCAAATGCTAAATGATACACAGATTAATTGATATCCCTAGAGATATATACCATAATATCAGCAAGTTTATTTTGTGATGGTTGTTGGTCTGAACCTTGTAAAGGTTCATTTAAAGCAACTGATTACAGAAATGCAGAAATTATACAAAACACAGCATTAAAATACTTCTTTCATATATTCCCACTGAAGAGGAAAGTATGCTGATGCTTAAGGCTGAATACCTGCTTACACACTCTGGTAGAAAGGCAATATTCTTAGTGCTTTACAGAGGATTTTCTTACCTTCTCATAAAAAAGGCAAACAACCATTGTTGGGCATCAGTGTGATGGGATGCTTTCAGGCATAATGACTGTCTTTTCCTCATACGTGTATGTAGACTGAGGCCTAAACAGTTCCCTTTTCTCAGGTCATGATGGTTACATGAGAAGTAAATGTGAATTCAAAATATACATTGGAATTTCACTCAAGCTATACTTACAGTTGTTGTCTTTTAATCTCTCCTCACTTCCTGGTATTTTAAATAAATATCCATTTGTGATTATTCAAGACAAAATTGGAGCCTTTTTAATAAGGCCTCACGGTCTGATGTGTGTTAATTGGATTTGTTATCTATGTAGGAAGATAAATGATTTGATTTTAGTACCCATAGTGGATTTACAGGTGTGGCAGCTTCTTTTTAATGGGAAAGTGAAGTGATTTATTACTATATTATTGAAAAAGCAGGAGTTTCCAGATGTCAGCATTTCCATTCCCTTTTCAATATCTAAACACATTTTGCTATGACCCCTTATTTTTTACATTCCAATAAAACAAAGAGATGTTTTATTAATATATATTTTAATTATTTAATGGATTTTCTTCCTTCTAGCAATATGTTCATACAAAGCTGTGTTCCAAACTGTACATGGCATGCCAAGGATCAGTGGAACAAGTTTTTAATCAAAAAGAATTACTTTCTTTTGATTAAAGATGGTACAACTCTTTGTGTGTGGCTCCCTATTGAATTCTGTGGCATAACAACTTATATATAGAGGGATTATAGTCACTCTAGGGAGTATTAAATGAACAAACATAATTTAATATAGGGTGAGCAATAGCATTAATTGTTTTTTAATTGTGTGTTTTCATTTTGTTAGCATTTACTTTGTCTTACACAATGAAAGTGATAAAAATTTTGTCTGAGCTCATAATGTAAATAATGATTATAGCTATGTCCTAAAAGATAAATATACGTATGTTTATATATGTAGCCTTCATATATTTATATGCATAAAATATATATATACTTATATATGCATATATACATACACACACATACCTATTATTCTTGGTGAAAACACATAAAATGATTATAGGTTTTCATTTCATGTATATAACATATGCAGTAGCATATACGGGAATCATGCAAAAAGCGTCTATCTAGTTATAACTTTAACTCTGAAATTATTACATATTAAGAATAAAACTATAGAATGTTTGGGAAATAAAATAGCTGAAATACACACCTCTATCTTTTGCATCAGTTAAACAGTACAGAAAAATCAGAAAGGTCCTAACATCAGAGCATTTCTGGTAATCACACAGATATAATTTACATAGTTAAAAGGTATTTAAAAATAAACAAAGACTTGACATTTACTGTAAAAAAAAGAAAAAAAAGAAAAAAAAGAAACATTAACATTGTTCCTTATGAATATAAGAATTCAATTTTTAAACAAAGCTTAAAAAACACTAACAGTCCCTAACTGATTGACATAAATAATCATCGGACAACAGTAAAAGACTTGTATGCATCTTGAAACAGAAGACTAAAAATAGTAAATTCCTACTCACTATTAAATGTTCCCACAACCAGCTGCAGCATTCAGAGAGTTTTTAAAGCTGTTAGATACAAAGAAATACAGATCAATTAGTTACTTTCTGTAGATTGTTATTCTAAAACCTAAGTAAGATATCCTCAGGATGACTTGCAAACCCACACTTAAGACAACTAATTTTTCTGTTGAATATTTCTAATGAAAAAAAAATATCCTATACTAAAAAAAAATGTAATTATTTGCTTATTTTCATTCCTTCACACGCTTCACCTAAAACAAAGGCCGTTTTCTTTCATGACATAATATCGCTATGAAGTCTTATCTTCATATTTTCAAATCAAATAAACACCTATCAACTTCACTGCATGAAGTATATACTGCCTACCAGGATACATTATTGTTCTACAATATGCACCTAAAGCGAGACAAAATTAAAGCAATGTTCTATCATTTCATCATCATGACAAATGAAGACTAATTTTACCCTGACATTCTCCCATATAACATCCAAAAGGGCATACAGCCATTAGTACCACCTCAGAAAGATTCTTTTCACTTAGGACTACACTATGGATGGAATGAACCTATAGTCTGTGATTATATATAAAGAGCAGTGTGACTTCACTTTCTGTGGATCAAATTACATGATGCAGAGAGTAATAACAAACATGCTGACTGAATTAACATTCCTTGGCTTCTATTTTTAGTACCAAGATGCGATAATGCGATGGAATTATTTTTGTTGTCATGTTTTCTAAATAACATTTTTCAGTACATTTCAGGAAATTTCCAACTTGAAATACATTGTACCATGTAACAAGAAATTTATCTAAGGTTCAAGAAAATTTTGCTAACATACAGAAGAAGTAGACCAAATTACTGAGTTAATCCACTGACATTGTTTGATTTAAAATATTTCCCAAATGCTTGAGTATTTTAGCTTTTTTTTTTTTTTTTTTTTTTTTTTTTCAAATAGTAACTGGAGAAGTTGTATGAGCTGTTACCAAATCCTAAACACATAATTGAAAATTTGTACAACCTATTTCATACAAAGAATTCTATTTCAGGTGAAAGGTGTTCTTTCTAGAACACCTGTCCATAGACAGATTCTGCCATTGAAAAATGTCTTGGGTCTTCATACCTCTATAAAGTTCAACTGATAGTACCATGCCATAAGAAATTTACAATTTGCATCTAGGAGGTCTGGGAGGGTAGGAGGTCTGGGATAAAAAAAGCAAGCAACCAATAAACTAGACAAATAAAAATCTGTGAGGTTCATCTTTCCTCAAGAAACTAAATTTAGAGTACTTTTCACCTAAGCCATTACCTGTTTTATAGAAGTGTCTGTTGCTATCCACTATGGATAAATGATGGATAAACGAAACAGAAGAAGGTGAATCTACTTGAACTTATGAACTTCATTTAGGTTGTTTTTATCAGGTAAACTGTACTCAGAACTGCTTTGTAGCCAGTCATCTTGCAAGATGAATAAGTGAAAAACTTGAACATCAGTCCATTCTTTACATCTTTCTCTGACAGCTTCCATCTCCCTAAAACCTTTTCTACACAGCTGTAGTGCAGAAGTAGAAAACTTGTTGCTCATATTCTTTCTGCAGTGTACTTTAGTCCCAGCAGTAGCATTTCAGAATTGTATTCTTAATTGTAATCTGTAATCTCAGCATTTTTATGAAATTGTGGAAAACTGTAATATCATAATCATTAAAATTAAATTTCTAATGGTGTCACAGATGAGTGATGCACTTCACACAGTAGAGAAGCAGTAATGTATTTTAGCAATAGAAGACAGTGATTTAGCAAAGTTTTCTAGCAAATAAATCAGTTGTTTAATGAGATTTGATCGCAAGGTTCACTCCATTATTTACTGCATAGAGGACAGGGTCAGATGAAATTGTCAGGGTCTCATTGGGTAATGAGGTTCAAAGCGGACCTCCATGCTTTTTAGGCTCCTTCTTAGTCTCAGATATGGTCAGTGTTTCATGTGCAAAGGTTTATGTGTACAATGAATCTGAGATACAATTTAGCAAGCTTTGGAAAGATTCAGCAAGCTATTATTCACATACCAAGGATCTCTCATGGGTAAGGAATCTCTCAACCTCAAGACATACCCTTGAGAGGTGTCCCCACTCAAGGGAAGATCCTGGCATGCAGCCCACTGCCATGCAGGAGAGCTCCAAGTGCTCTGGGCTGTCCTCTATTTACGGGGTAAGATGATGGACTGGGAGTCATATTTGCATATCAGACATATTTTGGTTGGTTCGTGCTCAAGTAGGCCTTGGCAGTTTTGTTGTTAACTGTAGCCAGATGGAGCTATCATGACTGGACACATCCATCACAATCACTAACGGTAATCTCTTGAGCATAGTTATGAGAAAAAGGTCAGGTTGGAGGGAAGTGAACATCATCGCAATGGTAATGAAAATGATGAATATTTTGAGAAAAAAAACACATCTTTCTACAAAATCCATAAATGGGTAGACATAGACTCATGTCTTTACTGCTATACATGTACAAGATCTCCAGAGGTGGATTCTGCTGTCCACCAAAAAGAAAAAACATCCCTGCATAACTCAGCACACTGAGACCGCTAGCCTGGTCTAGTATTAAAGGCGGAGGTTGGTGACCCTGCCTGTGGCAGGTGGGAGAGGCAGGGGGAGAGGGACAAAGATTCATGATCCTTGAGATCCCTTCCAAACTAGGCCATTCTGTGATTCTGTGATTACCTATACCTTCCTTCAAATGAAGATCAGCAGCAGGTAAAGGTAGCTGAGATTAGATTCATCATATACATGATGCTTATAGCAAAGATCATTCTCCATAGAAGAACTTTAGAAGAGGAATATGTATACTAGTTCAACACAAGGAACAAAATTAACTTCATTATAGCTAAATATTTTTAACAGAGTTGCTTTGGCTAAAGTTACGTTATTCCACATGGGATGTGTTCAAAGACTTTTACTGTTCTTTTCTAGAGCACAAGGAAGTTTATAACTCAATAAGAAATATATTGTTCCCTTGATTTTATATTTGATTATCATTCCAGTAAAGCAAATTCTATAGCACATTCAAAGAAAACATCTTTTATTTTGATCAAGTATATTAATCAACTTGATCAAGACTGTATAATAACAGCAGAATTGTCATTCTGTCAAGTAAATCTATGTATTGCACACTGTCTCCGAAATGGAAAAAAAAAATAACCTTAGTTATCTTGCTTTATCATCTCCTATTTATGCCTCTTCCAACAGGAAACAGAAGGAATATGATTTAAATTTGACAGTAATCATTCTTTCATAGTTAAAATGCTCATAAAATTGCCAGTCTTATTACATACACAATATTTAAAATGTTATACTAGTTAAATATCTTTAAACAAAGTATCAAAACCATTGCAATAACCAAGAAAACAAAATCACCACTGCCTTAGGAAATAAGTGTAGGAGAAAATGTGTAAGTAGCACTCTCATCCACAGCGGTATTGTCTCTAGACAGCTATCACTCTCAAAAGTTAAGAACAGATAGCGAGGAAAGAATTTCATATCCAGCTGAAATGGCACAGGGTATTTGTTAAAGCAGAATGTAATTGCCTGAGATGGAATTTCACTGGAATACTAAGGTTATACCAAGGGAATACTAATGATCACTTCAGAGCATCCTTTGAAGTAGAAAAGCAGGATTTAGGTATACGGAATACAACCAAAGAATCCAGGGCTTGGGACACAGATTTCCATTTTCATGCATCCCCTGGTTTGCACACTAGAATATAGCTTGTTTCATTCGAGATCTCTTTTTTTCACCTCATTTAGTGCTCCCACTGTAGTATTTGAGGGCCAGATCTTAAAAAGGACTGACATGCTAAGAGTGGCATAAATAAAATGTAGACATGGGAAAAAAGCTGAAACTGAAAGCCCAAAAGCCTCCTTCCTAATTTAACTGGAAATTATGATAAAAATCCAGAAGAGTCTAGAGAACATTCTGGGATATATGTACTGTGGGTTGTACAGTATTCTGTTGTTTGGACCTTGCAACAGATAGCAGTAAAAGCTGTTTCCAAGACTCTGCCCTGTATCTCACCACAACACTGAACATCCATGATAGATGCAAATGCCACGCAGCCCCAAGATTACGAGAAGGTTCTCCGTTATAACATGATTTTGAGTACCTCTGATAAGAATAATGGAATAAAGATATTTCACACAGGTATAAATAAATTAAACAAAATATGCTTATTTAAAATATGTTTATTTAAAATAAGATAACGTCCCACATAATTTTACTTCCTCATCTTGGAACTGTTAAAAAAAAGATGCAACAGAGTTTGTGAACAAATGAACTTCTGGTAAAAATTATTCACTTTATGAACTGTGTTTCTCAGAGAAATAATGAGATTAATAGACCTGCTTTGAAAACATGATTCTGGTAGATCGTATATTTATTTAACACCCACATAAACTAATTTATGAGTGCAAAACAGATCTCCACTCAGGTCATTTTACACTCCATTTGTGGAGCTGATTATTCAAATTTGCTCTGATGTTGACTAAAAATGCGCTCTCTTTCATTATTTCATCTTTTCTTACACTGTCCTTGATCACTGTACTGAGGGGAAAATATATTTAACATATAACCTCAAAATTCAATTTTTTAAGGAAATACCAAGTGATGATCCTGACTTCTGATATACACAGATCACAGTGGCTCCAACAAGTAATTCCTATATATATCTATATATGTATGAACATATGTGTCCAGTAATGTAAACAAACATATCCACAAAAAAAAAAAAGCAAACGTATTTTCCAAAGAATGAGAACTCCGATGAAGTGACATTAAGCACCTACTACTAATAAGTGTGCACAAAGGAGTCTTAACGGCCTAAAGAAGATACAGCAAACATTACTTAGCCATAATTCATAGCTATAAACTAGGACAGGGACTATCCAACAGATACCTCTGTATTCATTAAAATTCAGTATCTCAGCACTGCTGTGCAGCGATCTCCTTAAAAATCTTAGCTTTATCCCCTACAGACCTTTCAGAAATTGAACTTCTTGACCCCACACAATCTTCTCAAGGTACACACATCATTCTGGCTATCTGCTACCTGAAGAGGTCCTGATGGGGTCAAAGATATTATCTATAAGTTCTGAACAATATCGAGTAAGATGGAAAAAAAAAGAGGGGGGAGGAACAACTTTTTCATATCTCCAAATCATGGTTTTGGGTAAACGGGATATTTTTCCAAATGTGAATCTTTATGACACGTGACCAATGGCTGATAAATACTTTTAAACATAAAATTAGTCTATGGATTGCTGTACTTAATTGAATACAGAAGAGCTAATGACATAAGAAGTAGCAATTTGTTTTTTCTTTAAGCATTTTGTTATATCAGAAAAAAAATTCTGAAAATTTGAAATATAAAATCACAATATTATTAAATATGCTGCTGAACAGTGTGCCTTAGAACAGTGTTAGTACCATGAAAACCAGTAGAAACTGAAACATTTACATAAATAATGAAACAGAATCACAAAGGTTGGAAGGCAATACAGTGATCCTCTAGGGATGATCTCATCACACTGCACTGAAGTTTCATATTTCAGGGAAAAGAGTAGTAGTAAAAAACAAACAAACAAAACAAAACCCATTCAAATGCCTTACCAGATATCCCACATGTGTATGGGAGCAAAGGGGATGCAAGTGAATTCAAGAGGCAGGGCTGAAGGTCGGGCAAAATGTGTGGTATTATGCCAGAAAGTGGTGCACATCCTGTTAGTTCATCCTGGAAAGATGGCATTGACCTGTATGGCCAAGAAAAGACAAATACAGAAAAGGAGAAAAGACACTTTCTGTAGAAAAAAATAGAATTTGAAAAATGAGTACTGTTGAAGAAGGAAATACCGAAGTAAAACTGTCGGTAGATATTACTGTAGATATTCTGCAGCTTTCTTCTCTTCTTTCAGAAGAACACCACACGCGTTTTTGCTTCTTTTCAGTTGTCTGATCTACTCTTAATGTGCCACATGTTCACCTTGCTTCTGATCTCCCTTATACTACTGAGTCTGAACAAGTCTTTTGATAAAGTCTGGAGTGTCCTCAAATAGCAACAAACAGCAGCACTATATACCTTTCCACATTTTTATCTTCTTCAGCTTCGAAGATCAGACTACCTGTTCATCTCTATCAGTAAGTGAAGGAAACTCACATTTCTCTTTGTCTTACAGAAGACAGCATAATCTTTGCCTTTTGCACTCCTTTGCCAGCATGAACTGTTCCATAGTCCCAGAGAACATTTTCTTCCTTGCAATAGGAAGATCACAAAAATATGGACTCAAGAAAGGTATTTAAAACATGCCTGACACATGAAGCGCATGTTCCTTTGTGACAAGTGGGGTAAGTATTGTAATTCACAGCGTGTGATGGACTCCCATGAATGAGATCTGGCTAAGCCAAAAAAAACGTGGCCTTTTTTTTTTTTTTCCTTACATTGTTTAATTATATCCAGAAATACGTAGGTTTCAGGATAATAGCCTTACCAGAAGAGCTAAAGAGTCTGTATCACATTTCCTTTGCAGCACAGCCAAACACAGTGAGAGCAGCAGCCCAGGCCCTACCACCTGGGTCATCCATGTGCCCAGCAACACCAGAACATGATTTGGATCCTGAGAGATTCAATGCTGCAAATTATTTCATGGTGACGTAGGTAGCACAAAATTGTTTCAGCTGAAATTACAGAATACCGTCACTAAATGCTAGAGAGAAACTATATAGCTAGTGACACAAATATTATCTTCACCATTTAAATCTTGTTTAGCTGAGTACAAGTGTATTTAAAACAAGGTTTTCTCATTCCTCCCTCACACCTCTTTTATTCCTGCAATTTGGAGAAAGAAGTTTTGCTGCTTTCTAGGAATTAAGGCTCTCAGACATGCCATACACATAAAGAGGAACTAGAAAATGAAGCAATGATAAAAACATTATTTTCCTTGATTAGTTAACAGATAATTATGTCACTGTATTTACTGCATCAGAAATAGCTGATTTTGCTTTGAGTCACCTCATTATTCATCCAATTCTTCAGTGCTGCCATCAGCTACGAGGGCTGTTGCAAAAGTAGGGCTCAGCAGTTCACACTTGCTTTGCCTCCTGCCTGACAGCTTGCTTCAGTTTCAGCAGTACTAAATCACACACTATGAAAGACATGTTCTGGCTCTATAATGCTCAGATACGGCTGTTTTGAAACAAACATCTCCTCTTATATCTTAGGATTTTTTCATTTCTAGATTCAACTAGTAGAGATTTTTCTAAAATAAATTCATTTTCTATCACAATGACGTTGTCTCATCCCAAGACCCTCACTAGATCCAGGTTCCAGACTAGACATAGGAAAGCATGTGCTTAACTCAAAGCACACGAGTAATGCCAGTGAGTTCTCAGGCTTCGGACTGACACCATTATAGCCCACTTTTGTCTTGCTACACAATTTTTTTGTAAGCAGGAAATGTAAGATATAACAATAGCTAATATAATACAGCCAGAGCATATCTTCAGAGCACCAAATCCTGCTTATCTTATCCTTGGAAGCAGTGCCACGGGTATCAGAGAAAATGCTCAAGTGAGGTAGGTGAATATTCTTATTGTAGTTTATCTCTCCAAAATAGCATACATACTTTCACTGGATAAATACATAGGTCACTCCGAAAGTAATACCTCCTACATATTTCCATGGAAATCACAACAGATAAAAAGGGCACAATAATGCTATTTGATAGTAGAATTTCTCAGCCTACAGAACACTAATTTTCAGTGTAGCCACCACTGTAAATACATACTATAGCTATGCGTTTACATCAGCCATAAACAGGAGCCATCATGTCACACTTGTAGAAATATTAACCAGCAAAGATGATCCACCATCACTGTGAATACTGCTGAAATGCACCGCCTACCACTGCACTGTGCTCACATCCACTATTTGGTCTCCATAAATGTTCAGCCAGTGTCAATGAATGTCAATGGGTGCCATTTTTTTTTCAGCTTGAAGGAATTCAATTCCTTATCTTTGCTCCATATGTAAATCTGTGTCATAAGCCATTCTGCCAGACTGCCTCTCTATCACACAGCAACAACATGTAATGGATTACTGATGGGAAGGTTCAACTTCTACTGCCGTACCACTGACATCCACCTCTGACATCATGGACCGATATAATAAGGTAGAAGACACTGTTTTTGGAGCATCATTTGTAACACAACTTCCTGCATCTACAAAGTGTTATGCTTTTAAAACTGCAAACTTTATACAGGCCTTATAGAAGAACTGATATCAACAAAGTTATTCCCCTTTCAATACATTTAAAAAACCCCACAGAAAAATCCTTCTTTATCCTTCTTTGTTTTTCTATCTCTTTATTTTTAAAATAGACAGTTGAAAGGCATGAAGGCATGCTTTGCTTAACTTTTACTATATTTTAAAACGTCAATAAGACCGTGGGTCTCATTCAAGATTGCGGTTACTCTGTCATAGTTAAGGACATATATGGAGAAATAAGAAATCATTAAAGTTCCTAGATGTTTGTTTTAAAGAAATTTTTTTTTTTTCTTTCTTTCCCCAAAGTAGAAAGAATAACAGTAATGAACTGGAAATTTTCCTCTCTTCATATTAAAGCAGTTCTGCAAAATTCAGTCTTAATCAGTGTTTACTTTTTCATTCCTGTTAGGGTACGACAAATTAGCCGTTACACTTCTTAAACATTGGTCTCCATCCATCCTACACATCCTTAGAATTAGGTATTGTGCAGATGTTCACGATACATGCCTAGTGACTATCATTAAACCCACGTAAGATGGTTCAACTGTGGGAGTTAAACACAGTAACTTATTGATTATGCCTTAGTTCAGCTGCTGCAAATTTCTGACATAGCTATATAGTCTGGTAAGGCCAGGATTTCAGAGCTTTTTTGCACTCATTTCTTTGCTGGCCAGGACAGATATTCTCTCCAGATATAGATGTGCAAAGAAGACTGTCTTTCTCAGCAGCTTGTCACTGACTGGATGTTGCTGCTTTTATGTCTCCATGATTGCAAAGGCAGTCTCCCGCATGCAACTTCTGTCTATTTAAACCTGTCTTTGCCTATACAACCCATTTTGTCAGGTGAGCTGTGGGATGGTAACACCCAGCAAATGGCAGGGAATAAAGAAGACAGGAGGCTCCTCCATGAGCACAACTGTTTGCTAAGTATTTGCTCTCTGTCCTAAGAAAGTTGTGCTGGTATAATTACTGGTCTTGTTTGATACTGAAGTAGTTAAGCTATCACAAAAATGTTTTTGGACATTTTTTTCACTTGTAAAATTACAAAGCAAGATCTTTGTGAGAGAAACTAGAGTATCCGCAAGAGTGGACTGATAGCTCTAGTTTAATTAAACAATTTGTAAAAAACGGCTATAAGTTTCCCTTGTACAAGTTGCATTTCTAACCCTTAAGCTCATATTTCACAAACACTACATTTTTTAAATCATTATCTTCTCTAGGAAAGTAGGTCTGTCAGAATAAAATTGGTGACAAATACATTTGTGGATTTTCCTTGTTTTCTTTTGTTTTGTCTTGATTCTACCCACAAGTGTTAACATCAGTCACATACAGAAAGCCATATCACAGCAAATTCTGCATCTTCCATATCTCATGTCCGGTTATTTCTGACTCATCCAATCTGTCTATGACATGACAACTTCAGTTACATCAGCTATATGGCCCAGTGTTATCCAGAGTACATTGTTATGGCCTCAGAAGATGGACAGTGCTCTTAAAGGAGCAGTACACTAACAAAAAAAAAAAAAAAAAAAAAAAATACTCAAATCTCTGTAATCCTTCAATCACTCTTGTCCTCCCTTCCACAGTTATTTTTTTCCTTACATTTCATCAAAGTAACTCCTGATTTTTCCACGCTTTGACAGATTCCCCACATTGAAATCACAGAGTTAAGGAGCTAATCTGACCAAAAGAAATTAAAGCGAACCCCTAGAATAATCCAAATAAGGAAATCCTACCAACAGCAGCACTCTCATCACCTGAGAGACAGAGATTTGTCCAGCTGTACAAAGGGTCCCAATCCCAGTAAGGACCATGCTTTAGCATGTGCTGCAAAGCATAGAACTGTAATTTCCGATGCCCAAGCATAAAGATGTGATTAGTTAGGTCTCCAGTGTACACAACACTGTCCTTGAAATGTTATTAATGCAAACTACTTATTCTAGCCCCCCTGGAGGTGGTATCAAGCATATCTTGCATATATAACGCACTTGCCCACACTTCTAGACTGCCCACTGCTTTTATTTTACTCTAGGCAGATTAGCAAAGTGAGCCAGACCTGGTTTTCACAGCTTTACAGCACCCCGTGGAGTACAGACTTAGAGTTCTTCACCCTCCCTGAGACCCATGTGACAGTATCAAGGCTAAGACTATGGCCACTCCTTGCACAGGAGAGATTAACAGCACCAATGTCTACATGGAGGGGAAGTATTCAGTGCATGCTACACAGTGGTGCACAGTTCTGACCCCCAACATCACCCAAAGTGGAGGGTCTGTCAGAGCAAACTGTAGCTCCTTCTGGCTTGTATGCCCAAAATAACTTGCCACTGGTATGAGGATATGGTGAACACTAGGATGTCAAGAAATAAAGTTAGATCAAGGCAAAAACCCTTGAGGGCTCAGGAGATGAGCACTTCACCTGTGGAACTAGCATAGATGTCACCCATGTCTTGCACTTCCTCCCTTCTGAAGTGTTGAAGAGACAAGTGAGACAGCCAGGACAGGAAATACAAACCATATTATTATGTGAAGTCCAGCTGCACACTGCATTGCAGTGACCTTCTCGGATTTTCTATGTTTTGATTACCTGCTGTCCCATCCACTTCATTCCTGAAAGGTTAATGAGACTAAACAATAGAGAAGCAGAAAGGTCAGCCAACAAGATGCTGATCTGTTGACAGAGCCTAAGGAATGCAAAAGGAATGCAGAACTGCAGGAATATGTGAAATACTTCTGTATTACTGATAGCATGCTAGAGAAAACCTCTAAACACATCTTCAAAAAGATTTGCTGTGCATAAGGTAGGGAGCTGATCCTCTCTCCCAGTTCCAGAAGGATGCCTATTTAGTGAACCAGGACTATTGCACCCCCAAATCTGAAGCTTCTATGTTGTTATACCCTGTAGTATGGTGAAGCATGATGAGGATGCAATCAGGGAAATGACTACCTGCTCAGTCATTGGAGCAGATACACATGGAAGTCTATGGTTTGCTTTCCAGCTTTACCGTGTCACTTCTTTCAGACCGCTCAAGTCTTTCATCAAAGCCATGTAAATGGCAGCAAAAACAGAAACCCTGCTGCTTTCAGAGGTGGTACAAGGAAGCATATTACAGCCAGAGACTTCTCCTGCTGCCAAGGCTGGGAGTAGAAAAGGGAAGAGGATCAGTCCCTCAATCTAAATGACAATCAAGAACAACATTTAAAGTTAAATTTTTGATGAGAACATTTGAGAATTTTTTTCCATTAGAAAATATTAATTGCTTGGGAACAAAACTGTTCATTAGAATTGACACATTAGTCAATGGGAAGAAGTGTTCAGTCGAATTACCAAGGAAAAAAAATCTATTCCTTCTGATTACCTGTCTGTCTGAGCGGGGATTTCAAGCTGTTGTTTTTAATAGGACAAGGGAGGATTTGTTTCAGATTCAGAACTAAGGATTTCTGGAGTTCTGGTTTTGTTTGGTTGTGTTGGTTTATTTTCCTAGCAAAATGCTTTTGAACTTTCATTAGATTTTTCAAAATTTATTTCTGGCACTGGAAGCAGAGTGATATTGTTTTATAGTAATCTGGATTTCTAACACAGATCTCCAACTATAAAGAAATCAATTGCATTTCTGTAATTACATTACTTTGACAAGCAATGTTTTAAAATAAAGCAACAGTTTTCAAAGCTCTCCCTGGAGTCGTGCTCTAATTGACAACAGTGTGAAGACACAACTGCTACTGAAAATTATCAGCAAGTTGAAGGGCTATAGATTAAATCACGATGGCTAGAGCATTGGCTTTTAAAAACAATAAACTTAGCTGAAAGAACAATTAGGAGAACTGACATGGAAAAATACTATACCTTGATCCTTGCAAAAACATCATTTTTAGTTACATAAAAGAAATTAAAATGTTGCCTCCGCAGAAATCTCCATCGGTAACATTTGAAAAAGTGTTTTCTTAGCAAAGTGAATCTCCTTTGTTCCTTGTTGAAATGAAAGGATAGATTTCATTATCCAGAGCATGCTACATGTTAAAGGTTTAGGAGGGCAAGATGGAAGAAGAAAGGAAGAAAAAATAAATGAATAATCAAATATAGCTGATTTGACAATTTGTAACTACTCGTACCAAATGAAATATTTCAAAATAACCTCAGGTTTAACAGCTCCCTGCAGTCCCTTTCTGTTTTGTTGCATTTTGTAGGGATGGTAGGAGAGGTAACAGCACTCATCACTAGAGTTCTAAACAAATAATGTGCCTTCCCTTTGCATGGACCATTGGAAGGAAATTGCTGCCTGCCGTTCCTATTACTTCTCACTTGACATAAATTATGGGCCACTTACACAGATGTAAAAGGATAGATATTTTCTTTGAATGGAAGTTTACCTGCTGAATACTCTGGAGATTTGATTAACGTCTCTGCTCCATTTTATATGAGAGCTAGGAAACTAAATATGTCTGGTACGCAGGGACTGCATCAGTGCAGTGGTCAATAATGAGCCATGGCTGGGAAGAAGTATGAGACAATGAAAAGTTTCAAATTGCTAATAGCATAAATGAAATGTGCTATACAGATCTGAAGGCTGAGTCTGAATGCAAACTTCTCCCAACTTCAGTCACGATGAGGATGAAACAACCTACAATACACTCAGAAATTATTAGCATAAAACACTAAGTACAGCACTGCATCTGTAGTCATGGAGCCTGTCTCCTACCCCAGGAGGAAGGTTAAGGAATTTCTTCCACTAATATGCACAACTACATAGGTGAGTCAGTTTCCACACTGAAGCTAGACTTGACAGAAAAGGAGACACAGAATAGGAAAGAAGAGGTAATCTTTTGTTTTGACCAATTGTAGACAAAAAATAAGCTTAGAGTCACTTGTTACAACAGCAACACCCTCTTTTTGAGAGAAGCAGCTGGGGGGGAACCTTATACCTGGTATCAATTGTTAACAATAGTATGACAATCCTCAAGGAGTGCCAGAGGCAAAAAGACTTCATTGTACAAAAGATGAAACACTCTCAAATAACAGCAGCCACAGCATGTTGCATGATTCCAAACTAAAATCAGAGCGCATACAAACTAGGTAAAGGACTCAGGTTTAAAATGGCAGCTCAAGTGCAGCATCCAATAGTCAGTACTTCTGTTTCCCATAATTCCATAGTGTCCACATTACAAGTAAGCACATTACAAGGAAGCCTCAAAAACAGCATAACAAATGCTACAAGAGAACACCAGATCAAATGCAAGCACTGGATGTATGCTTCCTTTTGACAGCAATGAAACAACACATGGATATGTACTGATACAGGAGAAACGTCTGACTCTTACATAAAGGTGCCTCTGAAACAGTTGTGTTCTGTAGTCATGCATGTATTTACATACCTTCTAATGGATCATTATTTTTCTGAAGTGAACCACTAAATGGCTCTGGAGCAAAGATGAGTGCATGACTAGGCCACATTGACACAACGTTAGTTATCAGGAAGACACATCCTGAAGTTAGCTAGAGAAAAACAGGATTATTGCAGCATAAAAAAGTAACACGGAAAGAGAGCAGAGACCAAGGGAGTATAGATGTGGGATAGTGTCAGCAGTTCAGTATCAGTACAAGCAAAAAAGAAAAAAAAAGAAAAAAAAAGAAAAAAAGAAAAATCACTAATAGATATTAAAAATTTCCAGAGCACGAGCACATATATATGCACTTAAATATATAGCAATAGTCTAACTACAGTTATATTACTGGCATGTTAATTGAATTACTTGAAGCAAATTGTCCTTATTTTCCCTGAACTACAGCTTTGAGAACCACATTCCTGTTTGGAAATCTCCACTTCCTGTACACTGGAGAAGAATACTGGGGCAACAAAGGGCTCACAGGTTACAAGGATGCAAACAGCATGCTTGCTCATCACCTCCCCAGTCTCCTTTCATTTGGGTGCTACAGCAAGCACAGAAAAAAACCTTTCTTCTGTTCTTAAAAAGGTAAAATCATTTTTATGCTTTAAAGGAAGGGAAAAAAGAAAATGTACCCTGATTTTTATGAAAATATTGTTTGAGAGTGTGCTAGGAGAAACGGAGTAGTGGTTATGGCCTTCACCTATGTGAAATTGTTAAGCCTGCTACACAGAGAACACATTAAGACCTAATTTTCCACAATATGGCTGTAGAGAGATGAGTTATTTCTGTTCATAGAAGGTTGACATGTTCTGAAAGAAGTTTAATCAAAATCAGCGTTCACAAGAATAGTTTAATTTTGTTGAATGTGTTTTCTGAGAAGAAAAACTCCAGTTAAAAAACCTCTATGTTTAACCAGGACCTTCAGATTTCCTGAATTAATCTTCATGCAATATAACATAGAGTAAACAACTTGGCTTTTTGTGACAGCACTGAATATGCACAAATATTTCAGAGTCTAGATCTCCAGGCTCAAGTGCACAGCTCTCGCTGTTTCCAGGTGACTGGAGACAGATGCCTGAAAGTACACGAAACAGTATCTGAGGCCAAAGTCTTGGGGCAGACCTCAAAATACTTTTCTGCTTGGAAGGGAATAAGTGGAGCACTAGGGACAAAGAAGTGGCACCCACCCCTTCACTGGGCTTTGATTTGGAGTTGAACTTACCTTGCACTCAGGTGTTTCCTGATGCACTGGCATGCTTTGTACACCTGACCTTTCTCCTATTTACAACATATTACTTTTTCAACCAGTATTAACACATATACACTCTTCTATATATGCATGTATGCACATAAAAGAAGATTACAGTCACTATGTATGTCGCAGTAATTGAACAACAGATAAAAATATAATTCAAGAAACATAAAGGTCATTAAAAAGAACATATGAGATTGTATCACAAGGTTTCTTGGCCAGCTGCAGGTGAGAGTATTTATTGTTTTATAGGTTTTATGCATAAAATGGACTTTTAAGATAGTTGAAACTAAATTTTTTGCATAGCAGAATTTATAAAAATTGTGTTTATTCACATCTTACCACATCAGTTAGACCACTGTTATGGATGTAGTCCTATATCCTGTCAAAGAAATCTCAATACATCTAAAATGCAATTATATAAAAACACATCTGTGGAAGAAAATTGTTATGTTCTGCTATCACTGCTGAATTTTTTTTGGAGTTACTAGCGGTAGAATTGTCTAAATAAGAAGCTCATCAATATTAAAGAGAACTCTATATTAATTACAAATTAAATTATCTTGTTCTTGTTGATTTGATTAAATGTAATGAAAAAAAATGAATCAAAATCAATGAAAATGAGAATGAGGTCAATTAACAGGCTGCAGATATCCTTTATTAGGCATGTCTGTGGCTTTAGAGGATGCAAGGAGGCAAATGGGCTCATCTGAACAGCCAGCCTGGACACAGCCATCCTAAACTCATTCTTTCCTACACTTACCAACTTCCAGTTTTAGCTCAATGTTAAGAACATACAAAATTCTGGAACAACAAAACAAATTCACTTAAGGGCAGCAGTATAAGTTTACAATGTAAATGTTTATCCTATTCCAAATAAATTTGGTTTCTTTTGTGGACAACAAACTTACAACTTTGCTTCAAAAGTATGACCAGCTATGGCTATTTATTCATGATAAAATAGCAATATTTTTAAAATTTGCATAATGTGTAGGAAATTCTTGCCTCATTATTGAATGTGTGATGGCTAACTTCCTTTTTTACTTTCATGACTCAAAGTTTACCATTATTTCAGCTAGCAAAACAATACATACCAGACCTTTTGGAAGAAAATTCTTTTCATTTTATGGAGTAAGCTGACATGGATTTTCTGCAAGACTAACAATTAGCTGCTAAAAATAGGAAGTATGCAATTAATTTGTTTTTCCAATATATCAGTATATTTTAAAGAAGTGTTCAAATACCATACTAAGGCACTTTAAGAAGACAGTCAGAACACATGTAGTATACATTTACCTGTAAGCAAAGAAAGTAATTAAGACCAAAACCTAATGTCTTAGTGACATTTTTTTCCTGTGTTGATAATCAAATTGTGGCTTTCAATTGCATTATTGAGGCTCCAATTAAAGAATTGGTTTGCTAAAGCAGTTTTAGGCTCCATTAAGCTCAAGGGGGTCTACTCTCCTCTTATGAGGCTTAAAGAATGTGCAGCGTTTCTCCTTCAAATTATTTGCTGGTAGAATCAGGAGTATGCAACACACTGATCTTACCCTTGTTCTGGATGGCAAAATTAGGTTTTCTTACAATGCTTTAATTTTAATTTGGTTTAAGTTTCCGTTACGTTAAATTAATGCAAATGATGTTAAGGAATCTATATTCTATTTTAATGTGAAGTATGCACAGAGTACACTTAAGCTTAGTTTAAATTACATCTCAAACTAATAAAGACTCAGATGTGATCGAGTTGACACAAGTTTAACAATGCTAAGGCAATCTGTCCTCTCCAAACCCACAGTATTAAGAAGCCACTCACTTAATCTTGCTTAACTGTGACTGAAGTAGGTTTAACTCAAGATTTATCACATCTGAGGAGTGCAGAAATTATCAGTTATCATAGTCAAGCTGATGCATGGCAAGTTAACTTGTGTGTGCATACCTTAATGTAAAATTATGCTTTTTTTTCCCTCTCTAATGAAACTGATACTATAAGTATTCTATTAGTTAAGATAAACCCAACTCTTTTTTTGTATCCATGAAAATCAGATGACTTGCAAGACTCTAGGGAGAGAAGACCATAACCCATGCACTTACTTTAAAAGGAGACAGGAGAGAAAGAAAAGTAAATGAAAAAATTAAGTGAAAAAGAAAGTTGCCTTGCACATATACCAGAAAAAATATTGCTTTTCATTGAAAAGACAAGAGTTTCCAATAACAGCAACAAAGAATCCTCTTTCTTTTCAAATAAAATCAGTCTTTGGAACGCGATACTAGAAAACAATTTATATTTTCATTAAAAAGCTATTTAATTTTGGCTGGCTGATCTGCTGTATTTGTGGTTGCATAATGGAGATAACTCTGTAGAGTGTGAGAAAAGTAAGAATTCACAGCTGATAAAGAGCTTAACATTTTCTTTTCAACAATTCCGTTATTTTTATTATTATTATTTTCTTGCCACTTTCTGTCTTATAGTTTCCTTTTTCTCACTGAAAAAGAACTCCTTTCAGAGACAAGAAGATTTCCAGTATGTTTGATAAATTTCAAACATTGTAATAGTGAAAAAGGGACCCGGTCAAAATAAAAAAAAAAGAGGGACTGACAGTACATGTAGAAATACAGATATAAAACTTCAGAAAAAATGGAATGAAAAACACTGACTACATCAACTTAAATTCCCTATGATGATGTTCTTTATATGTTCTTCTTCGCAGTTCAGTAGTTGTTAAAGACCAGTCTTAAGCAGCTCTACAACACTGTTTCTGAACTAATCCAGAAAACAAAATAGTTTATAGCAGTGCAGTCCCTTAAATATTTGCATACAGTAGGATTATTAGAAGCTATTTCTGTGTTAAGAGTATCAAAAATCATGTCAGTTAGAACGCAACTTGTCAGGTGTCTTTTCTCTAGGAAAGTAGACTGCACTAGGCTGAGAACTTTCTAGTCCTTGAAGTTAGGGAGTCCTAGTATATTGAAGGAACAACTGAATGAAATTACAGTTTTGCATCAATCTCATTCATAAGATGAACTCACTTTTCTCCCAAGGAATAAATTAAAGAATTTTCGTATGTATGTACCTTTATAATATATGCAAGGGAGTGCGGGAGTGTATCTATCTTACCATAATTTTAAGACAGGGATAAAAAAGCTAGACCAGGCGAAAAAAATATATCTATAGACAAATTCCTAACATAAACTTACTTTCCTAAACAACCATCAAAGAAATATTGGAATGGGTAAATCATTTACTCAAATCTTTGACAGTCAGGAAGATTCTAGTATTGTAGAACCTCATTCTGTGTCCATACATATGTTGTATGCAGGTATAAGATTAAATGTTAATGTGAGAGGTCAATGAGAGTTAAATCAAAGCATGACTTGAATTTGAAAGAAGAAAGTGTAGGGTAATATTAAGTGTAAGACACCGTCACTTACAGCATGATGCAAAGAACTCTATACAACAAGTCTACTGGTGAATGAAAAGTTACAAACATAAATTCTACATATTACTATAGTGTATTGCTGTGGGTTTGTTGTTGTTGTTCTCTTTTTCTTTTTTTTTTTTTTTTTTTTTTTTTTTTAGTACTCTGAAAATCATTCCTTTCATACTGATGTGAAACCTGATCAAAAAAGAAATGGCAAGCAAGTCAGAAATTGAATCTCTGGTTTCCTGTACCTTGAGGCTGTGACTCAGATAGTAGAATCTCATATACACAGATTTATAACCACATAGATACTAACACATATTCACATCAATTTTAATCACTTACAGGCAAATACACACAAAGTAACATTAAACCAAATACTTTAGGATGCAACAATGTGGAGATATTTGTTAATGAGAAATACCTGATTATTGTTCCTTGTAAAAATTACTGAGTTCCTTCATCCTTCTGCCAAGCCATGCTGTGATCTGTAGCAACCTGTAGAAAATAAAATTTACTGTTTTCTATTTTGCACTAAGGAACTAGACTCCCCTCAGCTCAACAGATATTTTGCAATCCCATTGGGCCTGTTTCTCTGGATGACACCAAACAACACTGCAGCGAAGGTGTAGTTTTGACTGGCTACTATTTTTGGGTCATGATGTGCAAAAGATATTTTTCCCCGTTCTATTGCATTAATTTTATACACAAGACGAGAAAAAACACAGCTAAAGAGGTGCCAAAGAGCAGCTGAATGCAGTCAGCAACTCTAGTAATTCCCATGTCAAAAAAGCACTCAGAATTAGACAGAGGAGACTATCTGCCAAAATAATTACTCAGACCAAAGCAGGGAAATAAGTTAGCAGCCCTGAACAAAATTATAGAGTAAAACTGAAACAACAAACTCAGTAATATTATTTAACACTGTGGAAGAAAAGTCTTTATGTCTTTAAAACAATGATTGAACAACAAAATTCATGATGAGAGACATCATCCTCACTTGACAGATGGAGGTAT